>ML105625.1:0-299182 GCA_003697995.1 Taxidea taxus jeffersonii | reverse complement strand
GAAGGAATTTGTGGATGTGGGGATTCATGGAAGTAAAAAGAAAGGAAGAGACTCAGGGGATGAAGGAAGAATCACCAAGACTGTCATCTGCATATGGGCAGAAGGCAGAGTCATACAGGGTTATCAATATTGTAGCCTAAGAGAGTTAAAAAAAATAGAGTTTCCGACAAGGAAAATATAGTTTAGATAAAGAATTATTTGCGAAGGAGCAGAAAATGGTTCTGGGAGGCTTTTATAAACTCATCCAATCCCTGATAAAAAAAAAAAAAATATATATATATATATATATATATACACACACACATATATATTTTTTTAAAGAATCATTTAACATAGAATAACAAGGCAAACACACCATAAATTTAATATCTAAAGTAGTCAACTCTAGCCACAGAAAGAAGACTCAGCAACAGCCAGCACAATTTACTGATTGCATACACAAAAGATTAGCCAATGAGCATCTACTGCAGTAGAGAGAAACAAGCAGTATAATGATTCTCATCTGACAAAACATAGCACATCAATGTTCAGTGAGAGGTTTTTTTTGAACTAAATATTTCAAGATGATGTAATATTTAAAAACATTTTTCAGGAGAAAGTTGATTCATGCAAGATTAGCACTTGAGTGAGAAGTGATGGTTGGAAATGTAGACTTGGCAGGATATTATAGAAGTGGTGGGTGAAGCCATTCAATAAATTAACTTTCTAAAGAACTTAAAAATAGAAAACTAGAGAATTAAAGAATGAGTCTTCGTTAACAGAGGGGAAGGATGATGGTCCCTCTTCACTATCTGTTGACTGCTTGCATAATCTTTCACTTGTTATTTTGGCTTTCAAAGATTCATTTTTCTCATATACAATAGGGATACTTAGGATTTTATCATGAGAAAGTTTAAGGTGTGCAGTTAAAGGGTTACTCCAATGCTTGGCACTTGGTTTTATTTCTTAAGTATAATCATTTCCTCTTCATTCCTCTTGTCACCATCCTGGTATAAGCATTATTATTTTATCACTGACTAATGTTTTATTAGGGGTTTTTTTTTGTTTTTATTTTTTTTGTTTTCCTTTTCACACTCATTTCTCATTTCTATTGGCTCAGCATTAATTCATTAAGATTAATTTTAATATATATGTAACATTAAAATTTGTCAAAGAATTTATTCCTTTCACTAAATAAAATTTAAAAATGTCAGTCAGATTCATAGTCCTCCAGAATATTTCTTAACTTGCCTTTGCAGTCTAATTCCCCAACCCTCCCTTATACATTCTTAGCATTTGAGTTAGATTGAACTGTTCACTATACCAGGCATAACAACAGCTTTTCCACCTACATTCCCCTATGCATACACTTTTCTCTTCTTAGAATATTCTCCATCCACTTCTGCTGATATTTGTCCAAAATGTTTTCCATAAGATATCTTGAACTAGAATATTGGACAACTTTTTAGCATTTACTTTTATGGCATTTAACACAATTAGCCTTATAGTATTATTATTTTTAAATGTAGCTCAACGTGGATGAGAACTATAAACAAACAACGTTGACCAAGTGGAAAAACTAGAACTAATTAAGAGAAGGTACTAGACAACAAGTTTCTGCTAAACATAAAATAGAAGTTACTAGAAGTTACCAGAATTCAAAGATAGAATGTAATGCTTTGAGAGATTAAGAATTCTGTAACAGTGGTTGGGTGACCAACTGGTGGAGATACAATAGAAGATATTAAACCCATGATGTGTGGTTGATTTAAGGATTTAAAAAAAAATCTAATTTTGATTTCAACTACATTGAAGTGTATAGTCTTAGTAACAAGGACTGCTGAAGCCAGATACTAGGATTAAGGGTTATGTAAAGTCATATGGAAATGAATGTTTTGAATGTAGTCAAGTAAAGAATTCAAGCTTAACTGAACATTAAGGCCAAAGAAATTGTGTGTATTTCTAGAGGGGGGTGTTCATATGCTCCTGTGTGCTTGCTTTCTTTTTGTTTATCCTTTGTAGGGAACTCTGGACCAAATGATTATGTAGTGTAACAGTTCATTGTGTAACATTAACAGTTCTGTGAGATATCATTGCATAACCAGCATTTTGATTTTTTTTCTTGAAAATAGTGATCTGCTTTGACTAACTGACAGAAATCTTAGTACACGGGTCACTGCTTGACAAAGAAATTTTAAATTATTCAGAAATACCAATAATAGTCCTCATTTTTATATAATACTGCAGCTCACACATAATGACCCTAAGGTTCTTTATAAGTGTTATTTTTCAAAAAGAAATGATTCTGCTGTATAACTAAATTTCAACAAAGAAAAATAGCTTTGAAGCTATGAAATCAGGGTCAGTTTTATATTAACTTATTATTTTTTAATGTATCTTTGGCTCCAATAAAGGAAACCAAAAAATACTATGATCATTAGTTCAGCATGGAAAAAATCACTTAGGAAATACATGTATTAAAGGAGAAGATTTGGCAGAATATGCAGATGTAACAATTTGAGAGCAGAAGCTAGATCAATGAGAAGATGCATGTAACTGAATGCTTAATCAGATGTTCAAATACCTTCAAGGTTTATGTATATATATGGATTTTATATTTTCACTAAAAAGGAAAAGGTGCAATCCAAAGTCATGTGCAGATCATATGTATATAAGACATTTTTGTGGAAAAGACATTTCAAACAAAACTAAACTAAAATTAATCATAAACAAAACAAAACCCAATGTATATATAAGCTACTAAATTATTCAATTTATATGTTATGTAAAAATATTTTAGAAATTATCTTAGTAAATTATAAAGCACACTTTGCAATTTTTAAGTGTGCAAAATATAGAAGAAAACCATCTCATGTTATGAGTGGACAGCAAGTTGGATATTTTCATAATTCTGAAGATTCAACAAGGCAGTTGCATAAATGAGGATGCCTGAATTACTCTTCGATTTCAAAACTTCACTAGGGTTTTTAGATAAAGAACAGAATATTTGATACAGCCTTAATATGTCCCATCAATTCCCCTTCAGTCAAGTCTCCTGCCTCTTTCCCCTTACTGGTCGGATTCTATGGCAAGGCTTCTTTCTCTTTCGGCTTGACTCTATGATCCTTTCCTTCTCAAAGTCTTGGCACATTCCCTGTCTGGAGTCTCCCTAGACTCATAGCCACAGCTCCCACACACATTTAGTGTGTTCCTTCTTAATAGTCACTTCTTTAGGGAAGATTCTCAATCTCCAGGCTACCAACAGTCTGAAATTTTTACCACTGTAGGCTTTTCAGTAGTTTATTTTTGTAATTACATACTTCAGTCCTTTTTCAGATACTCCATGAAACTTCATGAAGGCAAGAAATTTGTGTGTTCACTGCGGTTTCCCCAGGGGTTACTGCGGTAATTACTCATTGAATGAAAATGTAAGAATCAGGAGCAGGAGATAGAAATGTGCCCTACCCCCATAATACTGGCATTAAGTAGAAGAGCTATGGATCACTTTGTCAGCACCTCACTTAAGAAGACTGATTAGGTCAAACCAGGAAAAATATTAAGAATGCCTTTGTGTACCTGAACTGAGTCTAATCCCACTTCTGCTATTTACAAATTGTGTGAAGTCCTGTAAAGAATGCAATCTCACTCAGATTGTTTTCTTATCTAAGAAATTGAGATAATTACAAACAGCTGAGATGAAATGAATGAAGTTAATAAAATATAATATAAAGATACATACACTTAATACATCTTAGAGTGAAATAAGAATTAGAATGAAGGTGATTTTTCCCTTCCTTGTTTGAAACATCTAATCAAGAAATACATTTATAGATCCTTTCCTTTCTTTCTTTATTAAGTCCTTTATTAAGAACTTTATTAAAAAGTTTTCTTTATTAAGCTCACACCAGAAGAGAGTGCATCCCCTGGAGTTGTCTAATGGCAGTTCCCTCTTCCAAAATCACTGAGCCTGGAGGTGGGCAAAACTTCCCCTTCACCACTACTAATCATTCTCCTCCCTCATCCTCAAAATCCCAAGGTTTAAATCTCATTTCCAAAGATTGTTCCTCACACAACGTCTTATCTCATTTATCTCACTATCTTATTTGTCTTCATCCTGTGAAGAGTTTTAGCATCTGGCTCACCATTGCTTCCTTCACCTCCACTCCTACAGGCCTCTTGGATATTTACCTTTTCATAAAGGTGATTAGTCCTTTGGTCACTTTTTCTCTGATCTTTCCCTTTCCTATCTTGATCCCTCATTCCCATGGTCATGTCATAGACCTTGCCTTTCCTCTAAAAACCAACTCTTCACCATCTCAGTATCAAGCATTCTACTCTTTAATCTATACTCCTATCGCTAGAACTCAACTTCTCCAACTTGACTTCAACAAGTTAATTTGACTGCATGTGTATCAACAAACCAAAAAACCTACCACCTTTTTACTGTCACCTACCCTCACATAGTCTCATAATTCACTTCAATTACATGGCCACCATTTTTTTTTAAAGATTTTATTTATTTATTTGACAGAGATCACAAATAGGCAGAGAGGCAGGCAGAGAGAGAGGAAGGGAAGCAGGCTCCCTGCCGATGTGGGGCTCCATCCCAGGGTCCTGGGATCATGACCTGAGCCGAAGGCAGAGGCTTTAACCCACTGAGCCACCCAGGCACCCCACATGGCCACCATTTTAATCACTATCTTGTATGTGCCTTCAACTTCCTTATCCTTTTCTTATTTTTGTCATACCTACTCAGTCAAATCCTAACCACAGTTAAATTCAACTCCAAACCCATTCTGTGCCTGCAGCCACACAGTTAAATGTGGCTAAAGAAAAGCACAAAAATGGATATGCTTTTCTTAATAAGTTCATAATCATACACCTCAAGCATACCTTCATGCTTCAAGTAAAAATATTGCATTTCCAGACTCTACTTTCCCAGTCTCTCTATTTATAATGATGTATATCACTTCAAAACTCCTACACCTTCTCTCCAATCCTCACTTTTACTTTATAACCTTGATTCCAAAGCCCGCAGAATATAAAATGAATCAGGAGCTTCTACAAGCCATCATCCATCCTGAATCTATCTCCCTATACTTTGATATATTTCCTCTTAGTGATCAAATGGTCTGTGCTTTAAGTTCTAGGTTTGTGCTCCTTGCCACTTGTACCCTAGAATTCATCCCTTCTCATGTGTTCTGAAACATCACTTTAGCAATCCTCTCCTCCCAAGTACTGTAAGGCATCATCACTCCATCAGCCTGGTCCTCTCTCTTTCCTACAACTGCAATTTTGTTCTTTATTGTATTATTCCAGCAGCTTTACACATACTGTTATCACTCTTATCTACCCCTATTAAACTAACTTCACTCTCCAAATATTGTTCAATTTCTCTGTTATCTTCTCAGAAAAATCTTAAAAAGAGCTCTCTTCACTTTAATTCCTCCCAATCATTTTTTTTTTAAACTTACAATATCACTGAAATTGCTCTTATCACACTTGCTTATGGTCTTCACACTGTTAAATCCTATTTTCAATTTTCACTGTTCTTTTTACTTGACCTATCAATAGTATTTGATCTGGCTGATCTCTTGGTCTACCTTGAGATTCTTTCTCTACTTGGCTTCCATGACGTCTCACTTCTCTGGTTCTTTTTCTACCTCACCGATGGATCCTTCTCATTTTTTCTTTGATGCCTCCTCCTCATCTTTCTCTCTACAAACTTTAGAATATCCCAGAGCACAGACTTTGTACATAACCTCTTCTGATGCACATTCCTCCCTTGGTGATATCGTCTAATATCAAGGCTTTAATTACCATTTATATGATAATGACTCATAAATTTTATCTTCCATGTGGGCCTCTGCTCTGAGCTCACACATCCAAGGATTTATTCAACATTTCCACTTAGTTGTCTGCTAGCTATTCCAAACTTAATATGTCTAAATCCCAAATTATGATCTCCTCCCCTAAACAATCCCACTCAAACAGTTTCCTCTGTATCAACATATGCTCAAATCAATGAAATCATCATTAGCTTTCCTATTTTTTCTCATATTCTTTATTCAATCAGCAAATCTCATCAGAACATTCTCAGAATATGCCCAGAATCCAACCACTTTTCACCACTTTCAATGCAACCGTGCTGAGGTAAGCCACTACCATCATTCTGTGCGATGATTGCAGCAGCCTCTCAATTGTGATAACATTTCTCTCTAGTTTATTCTCCACACAGCTGCCAGAATGATTTTGTTAAAAATGTAAGTCAGACCATGCTCCTCTTCTACTCAAAATCCTTTAATGCTTTCCTATCTCATTCAAAATAACTGGGTAATGGCCTACAAGAGCTTATCATATTAGATCATCATTAACTTTTACATTATTATATCTTGCTAATCTCTCCCTTGTTCATTCAGGTCCAACCACACTGGCCTACTTATTTCCTTAAGAATATCGCTATACACAGATTTATCATGGGGTCTTTTCTGTGTCTGTTTCCTTTAACTGCGTCCTCTTCTGCCAGGTATCTGCATGTGAATTTCTCCCTCCTTTCCTTCAATGATTTCATTCAAAATCAACACCTCATTGAGGCCTTTTCTGAACTCCAACCTTCCCCGTCTCCCCACCTCTTTGGCATTTCCTTTGACACATTTCCTAACTTTTTGTCATTGATCCTATACTTCATACCACTTACTATCCTCTATAAAATATATTTCACTTGTTTATTTTATTTAGTATCTAAACCCTTCATTAGGGCAGGTATTTTTGTTTGGATTGTTCATGGCTATATCTCCAGTGCCTGGAAGACATGGGATTGATAGGTACTTCTTGACTTAATGGATATGTAATCACATGAGAACTTTTGGCTTAAACATAATAAACACAATAAAACTCTTCACAACTATTCAAGTGACATAATTAAGTAATTGTAAACATAGATGTGGAAAGTAAACCATATGACAATTGGTACTATCTTTCAGTTGTTTCATCCTAATGCTAAGACATTGAAGAGATAAAATACCATTTGTGTAACTACATAATTATGACTATTAAGTAATTTTTTTTTAAGATTTTATTTATTTATTTGACAGACAGAGATCACAAGTAGGCAGAGAGGCAGGCAGAGAGAGAGGAGAAAGAAGGCTCCCCGCCGAGCAGAGAGCCCGATGCGGGACTCGATCCCAGGATCCCAGGATCATGACCTGAGCTGAAGGCAGAGGCTTTAACCCACTGAGCCACCCAGGACCCCCTATTAAGTAATTTTAAGATTCTGTATTTAATATTCTTTTATTTTTTTCTCTCATTTGAGAAAAGAACCATTTTTATAGAAAGTTGTTAAAATACAACTATTTAAAAAACTGCCTTTTTCCTTAATAATCAAATTAAACCTTGGTTTAATTTTTTTCTTTTTCACCATGAAAGAAGTAAATGTGATTTAAAATGATATATAACACCATACTTCATTTTTCACTAAGAAAAATGTAAAATGTAGCACAAGTTGTATATGCTCTTTTCTAGCAAGATTATTTTATGTATGCTTGCTTTTTCATGTTATACTTTTACTGTATTAAAAAATATATATACTCTTCAAGTAAGTAAGCTATTTTTTTCTGAGACTGCCTATAGTGTGAAAAGAATATTAGATTTTGGCTTGGAATCTGTCATTTCTATGCCTGCCTCTGCCATTTTCTAGTCCTGTGACTTTGGATCACTCACAAGAAACTTTTTCATTTCATCTGTAAAATGTGGACGCCTGCCCAGCCTTCCTCAATAAGACTACATAACTTAGAATAGCAGTCTTCAATCAAGTGTTGGATTAGTGTTGGGATGTACTTTGGTCAAGAGATATGCCAAAATTAAGGATGAATAAATAGGTGTGTGATTTTTTAAATAAAATTAATCATGTATAAAGGAATTTCCTTTAATTTACTATTAGTATTTCACATAAATATTAGTAACAGAACATATATTATAAGATGATCAACAACAGGCAGTTTTCTTTCTATTTTTTATACTTATTTTATTATTTTATTTTGTTTTGGTGAAATAGAAGCATGAGAACCCTATGTCAAAATTCAGATTTTATTTATTTATTTTTAATTTAAGATATATGAGGCTCCAAAGTCTAGGAATGACTAAGTTAACACAGTACTATTCAAATTTTGACACAGGGCCTGGTAACTTTGTGGTAAAGTTAGGAAAGAAGGCTATTATTCTATTTCTAACATTACCAAACATTATGACTTGGGGCAACTCACTTATGCCTTCTGTGCCTCCTATTTTAGTTGCTATGAAATTAAGAAAATACATTGGAGGATTTGGAAGATTATTTCTAGTTCAAATTTGCAACTAAATCATATTATATTACTTAATGTTTTAATGTTTCCTAATTCCAAAAAAAATTTTGAGTCATACTTCTATCACCTAAAGATAGTAAGGCATTTTGCTAATAAATCCTTACATAAAATTTTACTATGGCATTTATTAGTACAGTGAAATTCATATTGATCTCTGGAAATAAAGGTTTTAAATAAGTAAAAGCAATCACAAGCCTATAACAACAACAACAAAACTTATACATTGCTTTAACATAGAACAATATTCAAATCAGAGAATGAAGTCACTCTGAATTATTTTCAATTCAGTAAGCTATTTTTCTCAAAACCAACTGCTGATTATTCATATCCTCAGATGACATTGACTTTTAACCAGACACTGCAAGGTTCTAAAGCTTCATACAGTGTTCCAATCAGAGTGATTGTGTAACAGGAAACATGAAAGAGTAACAGCAATTAACCTTTCTCAATTTAAAATGGAAAATTGAAAACTAGAAAGTTGGAATCCATAGGTCAGACATGGCAATGATCATTTTCATTAATTTTTTTTTCATATTTGCACTCATTGAAGGAACTTACACTTAATTTAAATGTTTTCATAAATTTATATAAGGGGCAGGAGCATTTAGAAAGGGTCTGTGCTTACATGGGAGATTTTCTTGTTCTTTTGCTTTAGCCATGTTTATAAATACATGTGGAATGAGTTGCAAAAGAAGATGAGTTTGTTTTGATTAACAGTGAGTTTTATGTCCCTAGACAAACAGTGGGGACCTGTCATATGAGTTCTGTTTTCTGGGTTTACATGAGCATTGGTGGAAGACAAGAAATCATTTAGCCTTCTCTCCCCACATGATGGCAAGCTTCATAGATTTGAAATATTGATGCCAAAGGTTAAATGGCACATAGTACAAGACAGCATGATCACATGCATGTTAGCCATGAAGCCTCAGAGGACACAAATTAAACAAGATGGGATCGGGAGGGAGACAAACCAAAAGAGACTCTTAATGTCATAAAACAAACTGAGGGGAGTGGGGGGGAGGGGTGTTGGGAGAGGTGGTGGGGTTACATTATATGCTTATATAAAAAAAAAAATTTTAAAAAGTAGCCACAATAAAACTACTACTTGATGTCACCCCCCCCCAAAAAAAGGACACAAATTAAATAAAACTAGTTTTCTAAACAGAACACTTTGGACAAGGTGGCTGTGACTTTGTACAACATGTTAATTATTTATTTTTATCCCAAATACAGAATATCTAGAATGTATCTCACACACACACACACACACACACACAGATTTTATTTTCCTTCTCAGACTGAAATGGTGATGAAGCCAACCTTAGAAAATTTTAAGAAAATTTAAACAAAATCAAGATTTTCCTTAATTCTTAATATAATTATAAATATTCTGGAAATTACTAGAAAATAGCCATGGTATATAAATTATGATGAATTAAAAAGAAGTAATAAGTTTCATTACTGAATGTGTCAATACGACTGAATACCTTTAAAAAATTATCTCAGGCCAATAGATCTAGTGAGTGATTTAGGAGTAAAAATTTTGAGATAATTATAAGAAACAAATAAAACTCTGCAATATATTAGACACAATAGATTAACTCAAGCCCAATGGTACTGGGAAAGAAGTTATTATTAATAAATGAGGACTGTGCTCCTTCTTTTCCCAGAAATCTAAGTGTCTGCCATGAAAAACATTTCCTTTGCCTGTAAATGATATTATTGGTCACAAGATGACAAGAAAAACAATTTGGTAGATAACACGTTTTCATGTGGCTGAAAAAGTAAAAACAAAGATAAAACTCAAAAGACAGAAATATAAATAAAGAAGTGTCAGATAGAAGGAAATTAAAAATATTCATTCTCTATTTGAAACAGAAGTTTTGCATTGATCTGGCCTCAAAAGAGAAAGAAAGTGAAAATGAGGATTGTTAGGGCCTTATGTCTTTTTATTGTCTTTTTGTCATATGGAGCATAGTGATCCTAAAAAGAAAGTCCCCAAGATGTATGACTCAGTGCACAAGAGACAAGGAAACGTTATATATATATTATTCAGTATAGACTCTCTGTTCATAAAATTAATGAAGAGGTCCTAATGGTGGGCAGCTACAGTAGACATTATTTTTTGAAACACTTTTCCCTCAGATACCAGATTTGTTAACAATTTTATTGTGCTATTAATTCTTCAACAGTTAAGACCAAGATTATTGACTTACCTTGTATTTTGGTATAATTTTTTCCATATTTATTTCTGAAAACTAAAATACTTAGTTTTTAATTTTATTCCAGGTAAAAAATGTAAATAGCTGTATTCAAA
Organism: Taxidea taxus jeffersonii; assembly: GCA_003697995.1. Taxonomy (NCBI): domain Eukaryota; kingdom Metazoa; phylum Chordata; class Mammalia; order Carnivora; family Mustelidae; genus Taxidea; species Taxidea taxus. Next base: position 288,526 of record ML105625.1, on the reverse strand, counting down.
ACTGTTTATTTTCCATAAAATTTACAGTATAAATAACTAATTGTAAATAATTTTGTAGTAGTCAGTATTCTGTCAGACTAGCATTAATAGGTTTTAGAGATAAGTATTCAAATTATTTTTTATTATTAAATTTCTAGTTTCAACGTTATTTAGAGTATTTTAAAATTTTTCCTGAGCATTTTCATTTGTTTTATTCAATAGCATGATATCTCTAAATATTCTGTAATTGTTATTGTTTACTCAAAGTAACTATTTTATTATTTTATTTATTAAGCCTCACTCCCTCTGTTAGGTTTTCATTGATATTTTGTTTGATTCTTAAATGTCAAATTAGATGGCATAAAATAAAATTTTATTTATTTAGTGGTATGGAAAATTATGTCTTACAAACTAATTATTAATAGTATCCTTACAGAGTAATCTAAAAAATTAATATAATAAAAATTCAGAGCATTATACAGTAATAAAAATAGTTTACTTCATACCTATATTCTTTTTTATTATTTGAAAGAAGTTTCTCCCACATAAAGCATAACTTTATTGATTTTCCTTAATTTTAATTTTCTTTTTAATGGCAAGAAATTCTGGCAGCATGTCAGAGATGTCACCAGGCTTGGAGTCATAAAATCTGAATGTATGATTCTAGGAGGCTTTTGGGTTCTAATTAGTAATATGAGATTCAGTCAGTTTTTATATGTTAGAGAATAACAAATGAGAGTATATTATGTACATGTACATTATAATTTTTAAATGCTTTACAAATTTGTAATGTTCTTTGCTTAGATGGGATGATTACATCGTATATATTCAAGGAAATGTCTATTAAAGCAGCCACAGATCTATAAAATTGAAAGAAGCTGACTATCAAAAATATCAATTTGTGGAGCAACTATTTCTCTCTTGATTAATAGAAATTATAAGCTTACTAACACTTTCAGCATTTTAATGTTTCATTTTTGAAGGAAGGTTTCACACTGTGCTCAATTTGGTTTAATAAATATTAATAAATATTATAAATGTGCCAGCCAAGATAAATCCTATTGAAAATCATTTGAATCCAAAAGGAGCTTCAAGTTAAATAAAATGATATGTATTCATGGGGTGAATGCCGGGCGAAGTTGCTCCGATCTGCCACAGGTTTTTGGACTTTTTTCCCCTTTGACATACCCCTCCCAGTCCTCGCTCCCTTACTGAGGAACCAATAGTAACCAGTTCTTTCTTAGATGTCAGTTTAAGCTTCAGTTCCTCAAGGAATCCTTGGTTGATATTCCAGAGTGAGTCAGAAAGTCGTATCGTCCTATTACAGATTTTAATAAAATTTACTGATAACATCTGTAAGTCCTTTTGGGGCGCAGAAGGAAGTAAGATTATCTGATACCTATGCCCCTTACTGGTTATACGCTTCAATGTATCTATGGCATTTACACAATGCCTATATACTTTTTTTTTTTAAGATTTATTTATTTATTAGGGAGAGAGCATAAGCTCTCTCTGGAGGGTGAGGGGAGAGGGGGATGATGGAGAGAGAGAAGACTGGCTGTTGAGCAGGGAGCCCTACTTGCTGTAGTATCCTAGGACCTCAAGACCATGACCTGAGTCAAAGGCAGATGCTTAACCTCCTGAGCCACCCAAGCGCTCCATCAATTAACTTTTTTGAAGGTATTATTATATGCCAGACACTGCTCTAGTGTCTAGGGAGACAGTAAAAATCCCTGCCATCTCGGAAATTACGAGGGGGCATTTAATAAAAGAGATAAAAAAGTAAAATATGTTGCACAACGGACGATAGATGAACAAAAACAAATACAGCTGACAATTTTATATATGGAGGACAAAGAAGCCTTCCGGGGTAGGGGTTATATTTGAGTAATGTTCTGGAGGATATGAGGAAATGAAACACGGAGAGCTGAGAGGGAGTTTTAAAGGAAAGAGAAGAGCAAGTATTAAAAAAATAAGCAAGACCGCATCTCATGTATTTACAAAATAGCAAAGAGAATCGCAGTGCAGAGAAATCCTTAATTCCAGGTATAACCAAACATGGCCATATTTCACATACTACCCAAAAAATGCTCCCACATTTTACCCAACATTTCTCATGTGAGTTGTACTGAAAGATAAAAAGACAATTAAGAATCCTACTATATAGAAAAATTTGACTTTGTCTAAGAGTACTTTATTAATTGCTAATTTTTCAAATTTACCCTAGATTGAGACTAGCAAGAAGAGATACATTTGTAATTTATTCAAAAGAGTTTGAAAGGATAACTGCTTACACATTTCTTTAAATTTATTATCCTCATTTGGTCTTTGTCTCAGTTATAATGTAAAATCTCCATACACATTATTTGAAGAGAAATTCTCTAATTCATTGGAAGATTTCTCTACATAATTAGAGTACTGCCGTTGATTACAGATGAAGAGCTGCTAGTTAGATTTTTAAATGGATGTTTTCATGTTTTAAGTTGACTAGCAATGTCAAGTCATTGATCCAATGTTGATTTCTCCTCTATTTCCCCTTCAAAAATAATCTAGCACTTCTATAATATTAAAGCAATAAAATTGCTGATTACCCAAAGGAATGTCATGAAAATAGATCATTAAACACAGCTCAATATGAAATACCCAGTATCTGTTCCTATACTTCTACCTTAATAAAATCATATCTGATATTTTTTTTAAGATTTTTATTTATTTATTTGACAGACAGAGATCACAAGTAGGCAGAGAAGCAGGCAGAGAGGGAGAGGGGAAAGCAGGCTCCCTGCCGAGCAGAGAGCCCGATGCGGGGCTCGATCCCAGGACCCTGGGATCATGACCCAAGCTGAAGGCAGAGGCTTAACCCACTGAGCCACCCAGGCGCCCCCATATCTGATATTTTTAAGACTAATGCAGAGGCAATTAAAACTTTAGAGCATTGACTTTGTAGCTAGATTCTTTATAGAAAAGATTCTCCATTTCTCCTCAACTTTAGTTTACATGGATGAATCAATGAGAAACTACACCACTTATATCTACTATTGCCCTAGTTTTGTTCTCAATTAATAGTATCTATACTTAATAATATAAAGTCTACTTATTACAAACTAACCTCTTTTCCTGTCAGACTTCTGTCACAGTCTCAATCTATTTATTACCTATACTATAAATCATACATTTAGTTGAAATGGCTCAAAATATTTTAAATTGAATAGTCATAACATCATTTTCTCTTCCTTGGATCATATCTACATTCATTTCCTTTTATTTACAATTTAAAACAATTCCAGTTTTGGATGGCGTCTTCAGGTTGATAGAGTTCAACTTTGAGACTGCAAAAACCCGACGGGAAGGAGCAAGTATTGTTATTTATGGCGTGTTTATCCACAAACTCCATTCCCTATTGTTAGAGCCCATTGCACCACCTCCAGACAGGTGGCACGGCGTAGCATGATAAAAAATCGAGCCATTTATGCATTCAGAAAGTCAGCTTACTATTTTCCATTATGAGACTATTTTCTTTCAAACCTTAGGGCATAGAAAACAAGTTACTGTTTGAAAAGTTGACAATTTTGGCTCTATTAAGGTAGAAACAGCTACCTTCGAACATGTGAATGAATAATAAAGTCTCTTCAGACTTAATACTGGAGGGTAGAGAAAGGAGGTTTGCAAAACATATATTTATTATATGATACAAAGAAAGTAGTTTGGCGAAACTGAAAGCTATGAATAGGAATTATTCTTCCCATTTAAAGTTTCAAAGTGCTCTATATAATACGCTGTAATTTGGAATCTTCTTCTCAGGCATTATAATTTGAAATGTGTCTTCAGGGGAAAAAAGTCCATAAATGTTACTCATAAGGAAAATTATTCTTTGACAGTACATTTATAACTAAAGAGGTGTAAATAACTCAGATAATTTAAAATGTATTAAAATACTTTTATGTAATATCCTAAAATAATGCAACACATTTTAAATTTTGTCATCATAATCATAATATGTCATATTTAAGTTAATAGGGATTCTGCACTTTCTTGCTATAACCTAGGTAGATATGATTCTCAAAATAGGAACCAAACAATATCTACTAGTGAGTACTAACCATGTTCTGAATGATGTTGTAAGGCTTCTGTATGTATTTTTAATCTAATTCTTACTGATAAAGAAACTTTGGGCTCAGAAATATTAAATAACATGCCAAGAAAATACATAGTAAGATCAGATTTCCTCCCACTCCAGTGGGATGTTGGGAACAGCATTTATTGCCTGGTGAGAGACAATTATTAAAATTTCAGGAATTTGGCTAACTTGTTGTCAAACACAAGTATTATTAAAAATTAAATTACATTAAAGGTAACATTTTAATTGTAGATTTAAAGGCAATATATACTGAAAGCTTATCACTTTCTGATTATTTTACTATACTATATTTTATCTACATCCTGAGGTTTTTTATTACTATTATATGTGTATGTAAGAAATTCTATATGTTGGTGTGTTATTATATATCTTTTTTTTTTTAGATTTTATTTATTTATTTGACACAGAGAGAGAAGCGAGAGAGGGAACACAAGCAGCAGGAGTGGAAGAGGGAGGAGCAGGTGCTTCCCGCTGAGCAGGGAGCCCCATTGGGGGACTGATCCCAGGACTCTGGGATCATGACATGGGTAGAAGGCAGACACTTAAGGACTGAGCCACCCAGGTGTCCCTATATATCATTTTTGCAAGTCAGGATTCAGCGGCAGCACCGTAGAAGTTAGAAATGTGTCATCTTGGTAGTATTTGCCACCACAGAAACTGGCAAACACTACAGACCAGGGCTGTATTTATATTTTGTTTACTGTCTGTAGACTTAAGAAAGTAATGGAGAAGATTTAGTAATGCAGATCAAATATTAAGTCTTTGTAGCTGTTCCATAGTGAATAGCACAAAAACACTGAGAATTCGTTCTTAAAATATTCAAAAACCATTTTCCAATTCAGTAAAATGTCACTCATGTCATGGACCAACAACTGTAAGTCCAACACACATCTTTGTTTCAGAAATGTCTTATCTATTAATGTAAGTGAAAAAATCTGCCAATATTTTTACCGGATATATGTTTGTTTGTAAAGTGCTGCAGTGTGTTTATGGGCACAAGAATTGGGCAACAAGTAACAAAAACATGCTGTGAGAACAAATCAGCTATATGTATTTTGCAATGAATAATATATATTTTATTATTATTTGAAAATTGTGTTCTATACACCCTTCTTCTCAATAAAATGTATGAGAATTTTATGTATATATACAGATATATTTTTTCCAGAGTGTCAATTGTTAAAAAAATCACTTGTTTTTCCTCAAGTATGGTGTTTCACAGAGAGCTACAGTATCCTGCTTCAAAATAAAGATAGTACTGTTAAGGTCACCCAAGATGAATAGTACTGAGGAATACAGATAAGAATTTGAAGTTGGCCTGGTGAACAAAAACAAAACTTTCATTAATTCATACCTGGCACCAGCATATCAAAAGTTGGTTGGTGGTGAAGCTATGAGATCAGATACAGAGAAATCTAATGATTGTCATATTCTGGACTAACTACAGCCTTATTTAACTCCCACACTAATGAAGGAGGAGAATATTGCCTAATTCTTAGGGTTTATGCGAAGATAAATTTAGAACCTTTATGCAAAAGCACTTTGAATACTGTGGAACTATTTAAATAAAATATATAATTAATCTTGGTTTTATTATAGACTGTTTTCTAAGAGAATGTCAGAAATTCACCTTCACTGAATAAGTAAACTTCAATATCATTAAATAAAAAATCCATATCAATATGATTTTGTCAGTCTTTGGTTCTGTTCTCTTTAGCAAATTTAATCAAAGATTTGACTAAGTCAGAAAAGACACAATCATTAGGAGTCTAGACTGCTGGATGCCAGAATTAAGAATTGAAACCATCTCAAGTATTGATAGAATATTATAATATATATTGTGAATAAATTTAGAATTGTGAAATTGGGTTAGAATGTCTAAAGCATCATTTCAGTCAGGAAAAATTTGGTCTAGTTTGAATTTATGCAGTTTGATTTCACTCAAATCCAATATAGTTTAATATGATAGTTCTAAAAGCAAATACATGCTTTATGGATATAATTATGGACATTTTAGACATAATACTTTCAGAACGTCATTGAGTTACATATGAAGATGAAAATACAGACAAGGTGAAGTAAATGAAATCTATACCATATTGCTTTTTAAGGATTTGGAGTGTTTGACCAAAAGAAAAGAATTCCCAGGAGTAACTTGTTACTGTCTTTAAAATCTCAAATAATGTCTTGAAGAGTCAAAGACCAGGGTTAGGACTAAATACAGATTGACACTTTTTTTTTTTTTTTTTTTTTGACAGAGAGAGCAGGGAGTGGGTAGGAGCAGAGAGAGAAGGAGAGAAAGAATCTTAAAGAGGCTCCATGCTAGGAGCCCAACCTTTTGCTCAATCTCTCAGCCCTGAGATCATGTTCTAAGCTGAAATCAAGAGTCAGACCCTTAACTAGCTAAGCCACCCAGGCACACCCAGATTTAACAAGTTTTTTTTTTTTTTTTTTTACTTTATTTAAGCTTTATTTAAACATATGATGTAACCCCACCACCCTCACCCAACCCCTCTTCCCCCCACCCCCCTCAGTTTGTTTTATGACATTAAGAGTCTCTTTTGGTTTTTCTCCCTCCCGATCCCATCTTCTTTCATTTTTACTTTTCCTACCACCTTAACTCCCACCCCCGTTGCATCTCCACTTCCTCATATCAGGGAGATCATGTGGTAGTTGTCTTTCTCCAGTTGACTTATTTCGCTAGTTAACAAGTTTTTAATAAAAGTGTTGTGGTATTAGTGAAAGCCTTTTTGTTTTGGTTTTTTTGTTGTTGTTATTGTTTTTAATCCAGAAATATTTAAATTGCTGAGGTGGCTCAGTCGGTTAAACAGCTGCCTTGCACTTAGGTCATGATCCCAGAGTCCTGGGATGGAGCCCCTCATCAGGCTCCTGATTCTCCTTCCCCACCCTGTTCATGCTCTATCTCTCTCTCTCCCTCTTTCTCTCTCTCTCTCTCTTTCTCAATAAATAAAGTATTTTAAAAATATAAATATTTGAGGGGCACCTGGGTAGCTCAGATGGTTAAGCATCTGCCTTCTGCTCAGATCATGATCTCAGGGTCCTGGGATCAAGCCCTGCATGGGGCTCCTTGGCCGAGAGCCTGCTTCTCCTTTTCCCCTACTGCTCCCCATGCTTGTGCTCTCCTGCTTTCTGTCAAATAAATAAATAAAATCTTAAAAAAAAATAGAAATGCTTGAATTGCCAAAATACCTACATGCTCCTGTGTATATTAAATAATTTAATGTAAACCTTTAAAAATCCCATGTTTAAAGTGGGGATATAAATACCATCTCAGGATTATTGAAAGGATTGGTGGATACAAAGCCAGTGAAACACTAAATTTAATGTGTAAACATTCAAACAACATTAACTTATTATCTTATAAAAATGAAATTAGGATACTCACTGCAGGCTATATAGAAAAGTATTTGTGAGTTATTAATGTGAAATGGAAAAAGGATAGAAAACTATTAGAGTAGTGATTCACAAAAGAGATGTTATATTTCAGTTAAGTAGGAAATGGGGCAATTATGATTAACATTGATCAAAAATATCTATTTAGAGAGAAAAGCAGGGAACTTTAGGAATAATAGAAAAGAACAATGGAAAAAAAAGACAAATAAGACATTTTTCTTTATCAGAGATTAAAAAAAAAAGTCAAAACTATTGTTTCCAGTGTTATTCAAACTGGAGCCCATGGGTTATCCATTGATAAATTGTCAGATTTCGTGAACTTTCTGCAAACTCAGTCAGATAGAGATATCCTATTGGATTCATCTTAAAACCAGTGATCCACAGTCACGGTTTCACCAAGTTTAAAAAAGAATTTGTTACTAACGATAGCTGAAAAACTGTAATTTATAAATGGTTATGTTCTGAATTATTAGAATAGATTTAAGATTATGCTTATCACTGAATTCACTGGGTTGTTTTACTGGGAGAAGAAAAGTTACCATGAAAAGGGTACACAGGAAGTTGCACATAACCTATGATCTTTATTACTTTCTCAGTGCACAGTAGTATCAGGCACATATGAATGGTGTCCATCCAGTGTGGGAAACAGAGAAATTCTACTTTGTGAGCTCTCATGTGATCAATGCATTTTAGAAATGACATTACAATTATTTATAAATGTAAAGACAGCCATTAGCATTTCAAAACTTGGCAAAGCTACATTGAAGATTTGTCCATTTTATTTCCCAAAAAAAAAGTCCTAAATACAGGGAAAGCCATTAGCACTTCCTTTTTTTTTTCCCCAACTAAATCCAGACCTTTTCTGGAAGTTTCTGAAAACTTCCAAAAGACTGAGATGGTGTAAAAAAAAAGCAATTAAATAGGATTTGTTTTGGAAAGTGTTTCTTCCATTTGTGTCAGTAATCAGTATAATAGGGGCACCTGGGCCCAGTCGGTTAAGTGTCTGACTTTGGCTCATGTCCATATCTCAGGGTCCTGGGATTGGGCCCCAGATTGGGCTCCACACTCAGAGGGGAATCTAATTGAGTCTAATTGTCTCTCTGCCCCTCCCCCTGCTCATGCTCCCTCTCTCAAATGAATAAATAAAATCTTTTTTTAAATAATCAATATAATAGTAATCATTGCCTAAATACTTTGGCTTTGTTTATTATTATTTACAAATTGAATAATCAAATTAAAATGACTGATCTAGTATAATCACATACATTTATGCCAAACTCATTTAAATCATTTTTCCCCCCACATTCATTACTGTTCATACGAGTCACAATCATATGTTGTTGTGATTACAGGGATTGTTGTGTTCCATTGGATTAAGGAACATTATTCATTTCAGAAAGAAAATATTTAAAATTTGTTGAAGCAAAACAGGTTTTTGAAGAGGCAACTAACTGAGGAAGGAGTTTCTACTTCTCTGCTCTAAATCGTATTCAAGTGGTTTTAAGAGTTCACTCATCTTCAGAAGATGACTAACCTTTTAGATTGTGTCTGCACTAGGAAACCCTCACACAATGATTTTGGAATGAGCCACGTTCTCAAAACACAATTATACGTTATTATTTTTTCCATCTTATGTTAGACCCATAATCAGATTGGAAATCTATAGTCAGCAATAATGGAGCATTGAGACAATTGTATATATCATTCAAGCTAAAGAAACACTTTGATTTGAAATTCTGTATCTAATGATGGAGGCCAGAGTGCTCCTTTGGTTTGAATGATTTGGATAATTGTTTCAGTTCTCCACTTCATTTTGCTAGTATAAATTGCCCAAAAGCAAATGTATGAGCTACCATATTCATTCAGTGCAGTGAAAATACATACACATTTTGTGGCATATAAAGTTTGCAAATGTATACAGGAAAATAAAACAGGAAACTATGAGGTATTATTTACATATTTTCAATACCTCCTTTACAGAAAATAAATTATAGTTCACAGGCTCACACGTGTTCGCTAAATTGCATTTTAGTATAGCTATTTAACACTAAACTACTTCTGAAAATTAAACAATTCTTAAAATTTGATTATCACAAACGATGAAGAAAGAAACCAATAAAAATCTTCTCAGCTAAACATGATTTTCAAAACAGACATAAATTCATTTAGTGTCCCCACTTGCTAGAGTAAAGTATTCATAAACTGCAGGACCAGAATACATGAAGAATTAAGTACCTACATTAATGCCATGCTCCATGTTCTTGCCTTAACTGTGTTTTTTGTTGACATGTATTATGATTGCTGGGTACTAAATGATAAGCAGAAGCCAACTAACATTTCCCAAAGTGGATCATTGTATTTATTTCTGTTTCCTTTTGTAAAGCTGAAGTTCTGATCTGTGCCGGGAGCAGTAAAGCAATCAATGCTGATGAATGACTAGAAAGGGTTTCTTTATCCCAGTCCTCACTGAATAGTATCTCATTCAACATCTTCACTCTATCAACTTGACAGGGGCAGGCAGTGCCACACTTCACTGCTTTCACTTTGGAACAGTATTCTACTTATCCATTTCTAATATGAAAGAAAACTGAAAAATAATAAAGTCTGGAGAAAACTTCTTGTTTGCACGGTATAAACGCCATCATCCGTCTTTCTTTTAATTGTTGCTCGGTTTTACCTGGCACATAATCATTTAAAATAAAGTGACAGAATAAAAATTCATAGAGCTTAATTTCTAACGTGTTAGGTCAAATAAATCAAGTTTTCCTTGTTGGAAAGAAAAAAAAAAAGCATACTCCAGACCTTTTTTGATTCTAATGGATATGGTACTTTTGTTCACTTTTCAAGGATTGGATAGCATCTTGGCTTCCTCCTGCGACTTTGTTCTGGCAACCTGGCAGCTTAGAAATTTACCCAATATTCACATATTGGGACTGTGTGGGTTCTTTTTTCCCCTCCTTTTGTGAACATTGTCTATCTCTATGGAGCAGAAGAGCATGTTGTAAAAATGGCAAGGTGTGAACTGGCCTGTCTTTGGCAGCGAGTCAGTAGGCTTTTGAGAAGAAAGGCGTCCAAGGTAACAGCACAAGATGTCAGTAAGAAAGTTTTTAGAACAAAAAATGGGGAAAACCATGGAAATTGCTTGGACATTAATTACCAGAAACAGCTATTTGCATTTTATTCTCTGCCAATTTTTTTTTTCTAAAATGCAGAAAGTCTTCTTTTCTAAATGAAGACAGTCTTCTCTGTGTTTAGAGCACATTCTTTGCAAGAGCAAGGTTCAGCCTCTAAATATCCTAGATAATCGGCCCTGAACATGAACTGGACCCCTCAGCTTGGCCATGTTGTCTCAGACATGAGCAGTGACCTTTGGGGAATCCGAGCTCATGCTGCGAGAAAAGAGACTCTTTCTTTCCTACACTTTCTTGTACCTTGTATGTTTCCATGTATATTTCTGATGATTACATCTGTGAAATAAATGTCTTTTTGAAATGAAAGGATGTATCAAACAAAATGAAAGGATGTATCAATCAAACAAAAACACAGTTAACCCATGAACATGGAGCATGGCGATAATGTAGGTACATTTCCTCATGGCCTAGGGAAAAGAACATTATATTTATAGGACTGCAAACTCAGAATTATAATCTGAAATATTTCATCGATCTCATGTTTATATAGTATCAGTTGTCCATCATTTCTTTTTTTTTTTTTTTTTTTGGTTTGTGTCACTACAAAGATAGACATACCTATAAAAATTTTTAAGCATCTCTTGAAACGAGTTATGAAAATGAGCAAATTTAACAGAAATCAATTAAACTTTTATCCTTTATATAACACTGTCAGAAGGAGAGACAGCTAAGGGTACCTTATCACCAGGCAGTGATCAAGATCCTCTGGACCCTGATCCTGGGATGGAACACTAATCAGTCAATGGAACATTCTAAGTGCCGGTTTTCTATTCTGGCAATGAAGAAAAACAGTGCAAAACTATATTTTTAAACACTGAGGACAAAACTCCTAGCCTGCTTCAAAACTTACTAAATAGGCAAAAGAAAGATGGCTAGACCCTACCAGAGGGAATAAATTAATATTTGATTTTTGCCATTTTCCTCTCTCTTTAGATATATTATAGATACTTTTGTTATTTAAAGCAACAACATTAATGCAGTGGTTTTTCAGAAAGAATGGAATACACTGTAATAGGTGCAGTTACTAATGTAAAATGATAAGTTTGTCTTATGGATAAGAACTTCAGACAGTGGTATTTTGCGGGGTTTTTCACCTCCTATCAGTAAAAGTGCTTTGTACAGACTTGGAGTCAGATATAGAAATATGGTCTAATACTACAAATACCAGTGTCGTAAGAACCAGGGATCTGGATAGTGTCTGGGTTCAAAACCTTCCTTACTCCCCTACTGGCTGTTACTTGACAACTCTTTTCCTCAATTTCCTTATGTATAAGTTGAGACTAAATAATTGTGCCCACCACTTAGAGATGTTAGGAAATAAAAAGCGTTAATTAACAACCGTAAAATGGTCAGAGCAGTGCCTGGCATATGGTGAACTCTCCATAAATGTTGGTAAAATAAATTTTCAGAAGGCAGTTTTTTTTAAATAAATCCTGACACAAACGTATCTATTTCCTAAGAACTGGCAGGAGAAACTTAAAGTCAAACTACAGAAAGCAAACATAACTCTTTTTACAATGTAGTAAAAGCTGTTTGTATCAGTTCAGTATCAGAAAAGCAATAGAGTAACCAGCTACAAAACTGTGGGCCTTGCTAAATATGCAGTTAAGCTTTTAATATATTTGTAATGAGCCTTTATAATCTTCAAACCTTGGTGTTAATCAAAATTAGACTTTGTGAGCATTAAAAGGACTTGTAAATAATGAGATTTCTGAAAGAGTGGTGATAACAATAATTGAGTAATCTCTGGAGTTCAACAATTTACTTTTTGGGGTAGAAATATTTTATAGCATTTGTAGAAAGTCAATATCCAAAAATTCATTTTCTATTGGTTTAGCTTAGGCCTTTGGCCTCAGAGTTACAGCTTTTTGAATAGGAGCACTTGCTTAGTTTCCACAGGTGCATTTCCTCTGGCAGATTTATATGCCTCATAAAAGCTTTATATAGCTCATAAATGCAGACTTTCAATCCTACGGGTACTGCTGGCCTGGAAGTTTTATTTTATCTTTAAGGCTGATGAAAATGACACCTCCTTGTTGGGAGATGCTACTATGAATGACAGAGCAATGGTATAAAAAACGGAAGAGAGTGATCCTGGTGAAAAAAGGTCTGGTAGAGGAGCTGTGAAGTGAAGTCCACAGGGAGATCAGAACTGCTAACTGGGAGCTGTGGGGGAGGAGAGTTTCACAGTGAGAGCCCAGAGAAGGAGAGATGCTGCTGCATGAGTAAGCAGGAGTGAGGAAATGGAATAGTCAGGAGTGCAAGGGGAATGAGCTGGAGACAGTACTGTATATTTACATTTCCTTACAATGTGCATTTTACTTTCAGGTCACTCTAGGTGCTTTGACATTTCAGGTGAGTGCAATCCAGAACTGTTTTTTAAAAAGCTAGTAAGCAAAAAATAAAATAAAATGCTAGTGAGCCTTTAAAAAAAAATCTATTGCATTAAGAGTAGAATTTCCCAGAGGGTCGCCTGGGTGGCTCAGTGGGTTAAAGCCTCTGCTTTTGACTCAGGTCATGATCCCAGGGTCCTGGGATCGAGCCCCACATCGGGCTCTCTGCTCAGCAGGGAGCCTGCTTCCCCCTCTCTCTGCCTGCCTCTCTACCTATTTGTGATCTCTCTGTCAAATAAATAAATAAACTCTTAAAAAAAAAAAGTGTAGAGTTTCCCAGAAATACAGTTATCATAGTAAACTTTAGGAAACATCTATTACAAAGAGAGTCAAATAGAAACAGGATGTATAATATTGCTATTAGAAGTAGGGTTGCCTGGGTGGCTCAGTGGGTTGGGGCCACTGCCTTCGGCTTGGGTCATGACCCCAGGGTCCTGGGATCAAGCCCCGAGTCGGGCTCTCTGCTCGGCAGGGAGCCTGCTTCCCTTCCTCTCTCTCTCTCTGCCTGCCTCTCTGCCTGCTTGTGATCTCTGTCAAATAAATAAATAAAATCTTAAAAAAAAAAAAAAAGAAGTAGGGAAGGAGTCAAATAAGGCATTAGTTAAGGATTTGCTTTTTACGGTTCAGCAAGAAATAAAGCCTGTATGGGTGCCAGCAGGGGAGATGTAGCAAAAGACTGAGATATATTTTATTTTATTATTTTTTTAAGACTTATTTATTTTAGAGAGTACGCACGTGTGTGAACCTGGGAGGGGCAGACGGAGAAGGGGGGCGGCGAACTCCCTGCTGAGCACTGAGGCCAGGCCCAGAAGGGGTCAATCCTACAACTCTGAGACAACAACCTGAGAGGAAACCAGGAGTTGGAGGCTCAACTAACTAAGGCACCCAGGAGTCCCGAGATATATTTTTTAATATGAAATGAAATACATAGTGCTTAATGCATGCCAGAGCTTTTTCCTAAGAGTTTTATATATATATATTCCTTCTTTTACTTTTCATAACGATCCAGTAAGGTGGGTACTACTATTATCCCTACTTTTCAGAAAAAGGAATGTGTTTGTAGAGGGAGTAGTTTAAGTCATCCAGCTACTAAGTGGTGAAGCCATGATTTCTGGGCCTCTGTGGAGGACTGTGTCCGTTACACTTTCCACAGGGAAAGCTGACAGTGTGTCACTGGGGCTGAAATCCAGCTCATGCTTACTAATCAAGTCACAGTGTATCTGCTACTTAAACAAACTAAGCCTCTTCTGATTGCCTCATTGGTATCACCTGGGCTAAGGGCAACCCTGCAGAATTAGAATTCAGGCAGTGTAACACAAGGTCTGTTTTAAATGTCACACTAAATATATATGGGGAATGAAGGAAAGTAAGGGATCCAAGATGATTCCCAAGTTTCTCTTTTAAGCAACTTGATTTGTGGTTTACTGCTCATAGTGAATAATTTAAAATGTGGTAATGACATAAATTATGTTACACAGATTAAAACACATACTTGGAATATGAGCTTTAATATCATTTCAGTAATGTTTACAAAAACCCAGCAGCATAGGAAGAGTGCCTTGACTCTTCACAAACTTCAGTTCCAGAGGTTGATCTGCACCAAGCATGTCAAGCATTGGCTCTGGTTTCTGGGTGAGACCAGCCATTGGGAAGCAGTGGCCAGAGATAGGAAGGAGGGAAGAAAAGAACTCAGGGCACTTATTTCCTTAGCTGGACCACATATCTCAACCAAAAATCAGAGCTCCTGCCAAACTGCACTTTCTACAGAAACTCCTCCCTCTCACTCTCTCTCTCACTTAAAGATTTACTTATTTATTTGTTTTAGAGAGAGAGAGAGAGAGAGAGAGAGAGTGTGTGTGTGTGTGTGTGTGTGCATAGGGAAAGGGAGAGAGAGAAAGATATAGAGAATCCTCAAGCAGACTCCCTGCTGAGCAAGGAGCCCAATGCAGGGCTAGATCCCAGGACCCTGAGATAATGCCTGAGCAGAAATCAAGTATTGGATGCTCAACAGAGTGAGCCATCCAGGCACTCCAGCCCCCTGTCTTTGTGTCCCATTCCACAGATTGTTCCTTCCTCAGCTCTTTCAGATGGAGGCATAATCAGAACTTTCTATTATTATAACATTGTACTGTACTGTTCTGGTCTCACCACCTCCTTCCCTCATTCACAAACTTACCCCTTATTAGAGTCTCCTCAAACACAGCGTGATTACTAAAATTATCCAGTCTGTTTCTTGACAGAGCTCTGACCTGGGCAGTATCCTTCCCAGTTTACATCTAAGGAGACTCTTGGTCACGTAGCTAGTAAGTTCAGTCCAGTTTGAGAAGTGCATGATGATAAACAACAAAGATAAGGAGGCAGTGAACTAAGAGGGCATGAGAAAAAGTTTTATGGAAGGTTTAAAAGTTCTAGAATTTCATCAGCTCAACAAACAGAAAAGACATTATAAGCAAAAATCATCCTGTGCAAAAGCAAGAAAGAGTAAAAGATAAAGGAAGATTGAGGGAACTACAAATAGATCTTTGCTGCTGCCTTGCAGGGAGCCAGGAATGGTGAAAAATGAACTCGTAAAGGTATCCAGGAGACTAGATGATAAAAAGGAATAAAAGGGGTGGTCATTGGGGGGGGGGCTACAGGATTTTTCCAGGAGCATAAGCCTGAGTGAGTAGAAAATTTAACTTGATTTCCCAAAGCCTGTTCATAATCACACAATAACTTTGATTTTAAAGACAGTAATATGTATGCACACATTTGCATACATTTCCTCTGCAATCATGCATCTATTGTATATATATATTGGTAGGCTATAGAGTGGTTATGTATCTCTGTGCTAAGTGAAAACTAAATATTCTGCTAGTAAAGCCTGAAGCCCAAATAGTTTGAGTGCCAGTGAGCAAAATTTTAGATGTAGAATGACATTCTTTATATAAACTTTCACGTATATGGATTTGCTTTAATCTTTAATAGAGGTTAAAGTTTTTGACTGTATAAGGAAAAGAGGTAAAACATTATCTTAACATATGGGCTTGCATGAAACCTCAGAACTTGCACAATTTTGTTTTCCTGAGCTTGATAGCATTTTTACATAATGACAAGATCATTAAATTAGGTGACACGTTTTGTCTATGTTAGCAATCTGATTTGGAGAACTACTCCATCGTCAGCAGAAGGAACAGAGAGTAGAGCAGATAATGCTGAGAGTAGATGAGTTCTCTATAAAAGAGATAAAATTAGCTTCAATGACAGACGTGAAGAGTATGGGTTCTGGTGTTAGATCCTTAAGACAGATTAGTGTTTAACCCTCTGTGTCTGTTTCCCTATTAAAAAATAGACAATAATAATAAGAGCAGCACCCCAGTGTATATGAGAACTGACAAAAGTAATACCTATAAAGCAAGAATATTTGGTAGCTGGTGAGTACCATGCAAGTGTTACATATTATGTTTGAAGATATTAATACATTAGCTGTCACGCTTTTAATGATATTCATTGTTACTTTTAAAATCTCTGCTTAGAAGCAAAATATGACAAAGACTAGAACATGTGGCATCTAATACCTGAATAAAATCCACAGCCAATTCATTCTCACTTATCCATTCCTTCTTCAATATTACAGAATTACTGGGTGGTGTCATGTCATCATTATGAGCCTTGAGGATTTTAAAGATAACTTAGAAAATTCCACATTTGCCTGAATATATCCCCCCAAAACTGTTGACATAAACATATGTTGACATAAGCAATTCAAATTGGCTTACAGCATTCATGATAAATAATATAAACTGTGCTTATCTTTACTTAGTGGATCAAGAGGAAAAAGCAACAACAATCTGAGATGCTAGGAGCCATGATTGGATCAGTACTTGCCAACTTTCTGCCAATCCCAATAAATTCAAGTTTCTATTGCCTTTTAAGGGCAGGAGGTGGTTTGACTACTATTAACAGTTTAGATCAAGGTAGTGGGACAATTTTACTAAGCACATTGTTTAAGAATGGCTACAATATTCTTTAGCATGAGTGAAAGAAGAGGTAAATATGGTGAAATAAAGTATACTATAATATATGGTACATATTTAGGATTTACAAACTGAAAATAAAGACATATCATTAACAAATTACTGGTATATTTAAAATGTTCATATGTAAAAAAATTATTCCATTTATGCTGTTTTATGTGATTGTCAATATGATCATTGTAGAATTCATTCAAAATGTAATGAGTATACTTTGTCAAGGCTTTCTTTTTCCCTCTAAGTTAACTCTCCTGTTCCATTGGTAAGTAACCTGAATGGGAATTAAAGCTAATAACTCTGAATGTATTAATCGCAAATGTCTGTTTAATCTATTAAAAATTTTAGTTATCTCTTTTTACACTTCTAAAGGGACTGAGCAAATGACATTAGAAAAAAAATTATACCAAACACTAAAATTTAAATTGTGTAGATTATAAAAAATATGATGTGGTCTTTCTGTACTTTATTTTATGTGAAAATAAACCTGTAGTATGTTATTTTGGTTTCAATGAGTCATGTAATTTTTTCTTTCAATGGGCAAGAGAAAATATTCTGGCAATGTGAAAGAATATTGATTTAAGACAATGCTGGGTTAAATTAATATGGGCAATATAAATATTGATTCAACCATGACTTAACTAGCTACTAAAGCCATAAAATGTCCTCTGTATTTTAAATTCTATTACCTGGTTTTTTTCCAGGTTAAAATTGGTGAGAAGTGCTTTATGAAAACATTAGTTCAACTCAATAACTACTTTGGAAAGAACAAAAGAAAAATTAAGAATATTTTGTATGGGGTTAGGTAGTAAGTTTTTTATATTGTTAATAACCTACTTTATCTTAAATATCTCAGATCATAGCTAGCTAGAACTAGCTGAGTTTGAAAAACTGCTAAAAATTCAGAAGCTGGTCTAAATATAAACCACAGCAATAGCTGTGTTCTGTGGCAGAAGACACTACCATGCAAACATTTGATCTATTAAATCAACCGCAAATGAAAATATCAAATTATAATAATATAGAGACATATTTTGCTAACAGTTTTTTTTCCATCTGACAGTATAATATAGAAAGCAGCATTCAATTATATTATGTAGTAACAAAGATCAAATAGGTATGACAAACATTTTTTTTCTTGGAGCTAAATAATTACCCTACAATTAAATAGTTTTTCATATATTTTATTATTCTACAGTATTTTCTTCTCAAAAATCAAGTTGCCTAATTGTTACTATTTTTTCACCCAAATTAAATTGAGTCCTCTCTATGATTGATCACACTCATGATGAGAATGTTGATTTACTGAACACACCGAAAAATAATATCAGAGACATTTTCATTTAGTCCAATGGACCATGTTTCCATGAGACGTCTTGTTTATCATCAAATTATAGACTATCCATAAATAACTGTAGTCTGGGTATTACTTCTATTATAACTTTGACCCGTATATATTTTTTTTAAGATTTTATTTATTTACTGAGAGAGAAAAAAAGAGAGCATGCACGAGTAGGGCGAGGGGCAGAAGGCGGTGGATAGGGAATCTCAAGCAGACTTCGTGCTGAGCACGTGGGGGCTGGATCTCATGACCCTGAAATCACGACCTGAGCTGAGATCAGGAGCCTGTCTCTTAACTGACTGGGCCACCTAGGCTCCCCTCTTTGACCCACTTCCAATTTAAATTTTTTATTTATCTATCTCTCACCCTTATTTGAAGACAGTGACTATAGATACTGGTATACCCATATGAGGCAGTTAATAAACATTTAAGTAATGAACAAATATTTGTTAAATTAATAAATATAAATGTGAATGGTGTGGAACTTGAAATGGAATTATGAGAGAAAATTTAGAAAGCAACTATACTGTATGCTATGCAAGATTATTTTCATTTGGTTTAAACACAAAGTTCTAATTAATGTTTAAATATTAAAAACATTACTTTATGATAGCTTAGATTTTTACAGGAAAAAATAGAATAATCCATAAGCAAGTAAGAGTTGTAAAATAGGATAAACTGAATGAGGATTTTTCAAATGTTGGAATAAGAGGATAGATTTTTATAAAGTTACACAGATAGGCATTTTTGCTTGAATTTAATAACTCTAATGAATAAAACCAATGTTAAATTATTCATGTATATCAAGAATCATATGTGCTTTACATAAAACACTGCACTAGCATCTCAGTTGTATCCATTATAGTTTTATATTATAATATATGCTTGGCAAGTATTTGTTGAATTGATGTTAATTAAGAATACATTTCCATCCATTTTCAATTACCCATCATGATAAAGGAAGAAAATAAAGTGGCTAAATCAAACATTCCAGAAATGTGACTTTATGAAAAGGAGAATAAAATACAAAACAAACGTAATTCACACTATTCAAAATGAATAGCCAATTTCTAAATATTCAGGAAATTGTATTATAAGGTTCTAGTTACTGAACTAATTTACAATAATTTATAGAAAGATACCATTAAATCAAATACAAAAATATAATTTTATATATTTAAGTGGTTTTTTAAAGTAAAGACAAATTATTTGGTATGATTACATAATTCTAAGTATTTGCTCAATATAAAAACAAACACTAATACTCCTGAAATCCTTTATAAATTATGGACCAATTCTTATTATAGTTAAAACTGTTTCATCTAAACTTATGGTACTTTCAGTGTATATAGAAAAAATATTGTTCATATATCTGGTTTTGTATTTTGAACTATAAAATTATTCATTAATTTTAGAATAAATATTCTGTTGTGCTTTTTTTTTTTTTTTAAGATTTTTATTCATCCACTTGACAGAGATCACAAGTAGGCAGAGAGGCAGGCAGAGAGAGAGGAGGAAGCAGGCTCCCCTCAGAGCAGAGAGGCCAATGCAGGGCTCCATCCCAGGACCCTGGGACCATGACCAGAGCCCAAGGCAGAGGCTTTAACCCACTGAGACACCCAGGCGCCCCTCTGTTGTGCTTTAACAATACATAAGAAAAGCAAACATTAACAACATACTTGTTCTACTGTATCTGTTGTGGTGCATGAATGATACTAAATTTAATATAATTGAATGCTCTTATATCTCCTCACTATGCCCTTTTCAGAATATGATTTAAGTTAATCATGGTTTTAGATATGCCATTTATTTTATCACATCTAGTATTATGTGCAATATCAATTGCAATAATATGTTTCTCATTATTAATTGGTACATCTTAACCGTTCAAACTCAATTTCTTTATGTCAGATAATAAAAAGCCAGATCCTATTAAACATCAATGTATCATGAAGGAATTAAAATATAAGTTAAATTAATTTGGTAACAAATCAGTACATTATAA
This sequence comes from Taxidea taxus jeffersonii, assembly GCA_003697995.1. Classification (NCBI taxonomy): domain Eukaryota; kingdom Metazoa; phylum Chordata; class Mammalia; order Carnivora; family Mustelidae; genus Taxidea; species Taxidea taxus. The sequence goes on along the minus strand of ML105625.1, from coordinate 268,054 downwards.
AACAAAATTATCAATAAATATCCAAAGCTGTAGCAGTAAATTTTTTCTCAAATATATATAAACATTAAAAAAATACAAATACTAAACAAATTTCAGAACTCTAACGTCAGTTTAAAGTGGAAGAAGGATTGAATTCAAGCATTTATTTCACAATATGTTGTGATTAAATGATCTGATACATAGTCTGTTTAGCCACTACAACTATATTTTTGAAATATAGTTGGTAGAACTCTGCTCAGCTTCTTATAAACTGATTATTGATTACTAAAGTTTATCCAAAAGTTTAGTTTCAACTTTTCCAGAGATTCTTCTTCATTCCAAATAAGTGTGAGAGGACCTTTAATTTTAACTTCTGTTATTCAGTATTATTTTCAATATACCTCGTACAAATGACAACTTTTGGAAACTTCGAAAAGTTAGCTTAACGCACACACACAACACACTCCACAGATCTATTTTTGTTAAACATCTTTAAGCTTCTAGGCTGTATAACGCACATACAGGGGAAAAGCATTCCAAATACTTTGGAATGAGACATATCTGGCTTTTAATTAACCACTTTGAACCGCTATTATTTAAAGATAAGTGATTAACCTCTCTCTTATTTGGGTCTTGGGAAGCTGATTATAATGTAATTAAGCCTGGAGCACACTCTTTGGCACATGGTAGTTAATAGATTATAGCTAGTACATTTATTTATGCATAGTCACTTTTATGTGGAAGTGATTTATTTACTATCAAATTGGAAGGAAAAAGGTAGAAGGTTAAGAAAGGACTAGAATATCAGAATCATTTACCTATAAGTGTTGATCAGATGATAAATACCTAGAGAGGTACAGGTGTGTGGAGAGGTGGAAGGTGGAGGGAACAGCCTCAGGCTGAATTCTCATTTCACTGGTGCTTGATTCTCCAACTACTTTATGGTTTTATTGCATGTTCTTGAATCCATAAAGCACTGATCCAGACTTATGAAAAGAACTCTGAGATCATTTTTCTTTGATGGTTCACATGGCAACTTCATTATGGTTGCCTGGATTTTCCTAGTTATGCAGAGGATTGCCTGGATTTTCTGGCAAGGGTCGTTCTTATGAAAACTGATATGGAAATGGCTTGAGACTAATATTGCTCTCTAGGTATTATTTTGGTCTTTTGTAAAATAGATAAAATAATAGCCAAAATGTAGCCAAAATGTCTTGTCTTGGTGGGAAAAGTAAAACTAAACTATTCATTATTCCTAGTCACCTTCCAAATTCTAACACTTGGCTGGACTTTGTGAAGAATTACCAAAGCCTATTAATATTTCTTCTATGGTTTTCATAATTTTTTATTAAATATTTTTATTTATTTGACAGGCAGAGATCACAAGTAGGCAGAGAGGCAGGCAGAGAGAGAGAGAGAGAAGAGGAAGCAGGCTCCCCGCTGAGCAGAGAGCCCCATGCGGGGCTCGATCCCAGGACCCTGAGATCTTGACCTGAGCTGAAGGCAGAGGCTTTAACCCACTGAGCCACCCAGGCGCCCCTGGTTTTCATAATTTTAGCAAATTAAAGCTTCATAGCAGGATGGTGGTGAGTGTGGGAGTGAAGGACTTACTCAACAAGTATACATAATGGAATCAATGATCTCAGAAACCTCTGACATCCCTAGGAGAGCTACTTAGGGATGGCAGCATGCAGTGGAAAGGAGATAAATTATATCTTAAGGTTAATACTTACGCCTTTGCTCTAAATTGCAACTTAGAAGATGAGAAATAAGAACTAATGAGAAATAATAGTTAAATTGTTATAAACATAATCCAAAGTATTGCTATGAAAACTATGTCTTCACAACACTTTTCTTTTTTGCAAGGTCAATAAAAAAGCCAAAATAAATCTTTACAATTTTATCTAATTTTATTTAATCTGGAGCTGTCAAAGATTCATAAATAAAAATATTTGCATATTCAGTCTAAATAAGTTGAGCCAGAGGGAGTTCAATCGATGCTTATTTTAAACTCTTTTACTATACAAGGTTTTTGGCTGAGGTTTTACCTCTCTTAATTCAAAAGGACCCAAGAGAGATATTATCCTTCAGTCAAGTACACAGCTCTTGCGTATTGCTGAGATTTTTGTTACACTATTTGCTATAATAAACTAGAGACTAAAAAAGTCATCAGTATGATTAGTCATGTACCCAAACTTTTCATTGATCAAATGACTTTTATACACATCTAAAATAAAATTTATACTTAGGATAAGAAAGATTTTCTTAACACCATAAAAGACTCAGATTATTACTCTCCATTGTAAAAAATACTCTAAAATTTAGTTTCTGATCTTTAACAATATTCAATCACTATATTCCTTCTTTTATGTAATATTGGAGGGATGGATACACATATGTTTGGATTTAAATAATCAATTCTATAATGGTTTGTATATAAGTATTTGCCTATTAAAATATGTAAATAACAAGAACATAAACATCAGAATAAATAGTTATCTGAATTTTGTTCTGACAGTAACTGACCTGAGAAGAAAGGATTATGAAAAGTACATGAAAAGGGCAGTAGGCTTATTCCCAGAAGTTCTGATTCTAATATAAATGGGAATGTTGATTTTTTCCTTCCTTTATTATAGACAGGTCTCAACCAGGTATATATTCACCTTGGTTTGAGGGGACATTAGTTATGGCTGAACACTCTGATTCCTCACTCCATCTGGACAATTTAATGAGCAGACTCCCTCTTTCAAGACCAAATGAGATAATGCATGCAAAATCATTTTGAAGAGCATAAAGTACTTTACAAATGCGAAGTATTATTACTTTCAGACAAGTAATTAGTGCTTCCAGTAATAAAGTACCTCTTGACAGTAATATATGAATTATAGTTCTTTGGAAATGACCTTCTAATCAGTTGGGCACATACCTTTATGTTAAGTAGTGTAACTTAAGCTACATTTTCTTAATTTCTTGAGGAGAATTCAGGAAATTTTATGAGAACAAGATACGTCAGTCTATAAGTATATATACTGCCTAGTATTTTTCATTGAACAATATTTAGAACTCTAGAAAACTTCATTCATTAAACAGATCACTCAGAAATATGTAATAACTATTTAAAATCAAATATTCAGTAGCAATGCTACTGAAACATAGTAGAAATAATATAATACATATTTTGTAAAAAAGAACTTCTTTATTTAATTCAAATTACTTTTTTAACTTAAAATGTCCCTTTATATATGTTTATTTATGAATCTGTGGGACAATGCAAACCTATTCTTTATGAATGAGCATATTTCCTTCTTAATTTTACCCTTACTTGTTTTATTGATGTCTCATTACACCAATAGTTGAGTTATTTTAATTCCCTTAAAGCATGATTTCTGAGCATATATTATGACTCTGTTTGAACAAAACAGTATCAGTGACATACATCAATTTCAGGTATTTTGAAGAGTTATGAGTAATGAATTCCATCAGTAAAACAGAAAGAATGAAATGACCATATGGGAGTTGGAATAATATTGAGTATCACTAAAAAAATATTATTTATTCTTTTTTTTTATGAAGGAAGAGCACAGATTTGAATTGACAGAACTGTGATTTTGTACCATCTTACTTAGGCTCTGACTTAAAGATTTTAAAAGATAAAATTACAAGGGTATCTACAATGGCAAAATAATGTTAAAACCCAGACATCGGGGCACCTGGGTGGCTCAGTGGGTTAAGCCTCTGCCTTTGGCTCAAGTCATGATCTCAGGGTCCTGAGGTTGAGTCCCGCATCAGTCTCTGCTCAGTTGGGAGCCTGCTTCCCCTTCTCTGCCTGTCTCTGACTACTTGTGATCTCTCTCTCTCTGTCAAATAAATGAATAAGATCTTAAAACAACAACAACAACAACAAAAAACCACCAGACATCTCCTGAGGTAAAGAATAACTTAAGTCTTCAGAGGACTATAAAACAGGAGCAAACAATTTCTACTGAGTTTAAATCTTTTCAAATTTTATTTAATATTTCATAATTTGATTATTAGATTAGTTTCTTAATAATACAAATATATGCGATAGTCTTAATACATGGTCAATAGACTTGAAACAATAAAGGGGTTTTTTTTGAAAAGCTGAGAAGTGAATTTCATGATTTTTTTTAAACAATAGAGCTTGTATTTCCAGAATAAAATCAAGCTGCTTTTAAAGCTCACAAAGTGAGGATTACATGCTAATAATGTTCTTTCACCCCTCCAAAACTATAAAAAATTCCATATACTAAAGACAAGAAAGAAACAAACAGAAAACTTAAGCAATCATAACAACAAAACAAACATATTAAACTTAACAGAAAAAAAGAGAACTTAAATGGTATTAACTTGATTTCCTATAAGGTATATATATATATTTTTTTTTCATCTAGAAATTTAAGGAGTCTATGGAGAAAAGTTTTATATCTCTGAAGTTCATACCACTTCATGAGAGTACTTAGAAAAACTTGATGTAAAGACTTCTGATGCCCAAATTTTATATAAGAAATATTCAAATTGAACTTTTTTTCTTAACTGTATAAGAAATAAGACACTTCACTAAGGGAAGTTATCTTGGTCATGCAGCTGTTCTATTATCAGCTGAATCACCTTTCACAAAATACGCAAAAGAAAGATCTAGAGTGGGAGATTGGATTGTGAATATTTTCAAGGAAGTTTCTTGTATGTTAGTTCTGGTTGTACTACATTTCTCTAGCTTCTCCTCCAGAGAGTAAAATTCTACAGAAATACAAACTTTTATGAGTTAAACTATATCCTTGAAAGACATGAGGATATTATTTATTTCAAATTTGAAAATGATATAAATAAAATAGTTTTTGATGATGTATACATACCAAAAATAAATATCTTTACTAATTTAAATAATAATATCTAGTGGTATAATTAACTTATTTATGAACTATGTTTTATTGACCAGCTAAACATTTAAACTATGATTATTATTTATTCTTAAAACAATCAAGAACAGTCAATTAGTTGGTATCTTTATAAACCAAGTACATTTTGAAGAAAAAGTGGATTTGCATTGAATGAAACATATTTTAGGAATGTAAATTCTCCTGATTATTACATTTTAACTTCAAGTTCTCTTTTAAAAACCTGTGCTTAGTATAATTCCTTTCCCTGGAGTATTTCTTTTCATAAAGCCAGAATGCTCTCTGAAATCAAAGTCTTCTCACGTATTTCTTTAATGATTAATGTCCTATCATCATCTAGGCTAATCTGTTTTTCAATACTCTCTTATTTTCAAGCACTGGACTTCTGTTGATGTTACACAGCGGTCATACTCTTAGGTTTATGGTGCTTAATAAAATTTTATTGCTACTTTTCTGTCAATCTCAAGAGTAAGTTAAATCTGTATATTTATAATTAAACACATGGTTGCCCAGAAACTCATTCTCAAATAATAAAAGGGGTTGTTCAATTCCAACACTTAGTTTACTTTTCTATAAACTCAAAACTTATGCTACTTAATCTAATTTTGATACTTCACCCACAAATGTTTATTAATTCAAGTCATGATTAAAATGATGATGAATTTTAAAATAATAGATGTATCTCTAACTGAAAACAAACTCTTATGTTTACCAGGTGTACTAGCAGACTGAGAAAATAAACAAGATTTTGAAACAGCTTACTGTCAGAAGAAATAACCTAGTAACTTTGTTCCTTTGAGAATGTTATACCAAACTCAGAGATGGATTTCCTATTAGAACATATCCCCAAACCATTCATTTTATCATGTTAATTGCCTCCAAAATCGGAGCCATTAACCTAGTCTGATGAGATTGAATATGTTATTGATGTTGGTCTAATTAAATATTTTATGGACAATAACCATTATGTCAGAAGTTGAGATATGATAGCACCAATACACATTTTGTTAAAGTAATTTCTATGACCTTTACAAATAATTTTCACAAACTGAAATAAATACATAGTCCTATTACAAGTAGATTATTTCAAGAAATATAGCCTTTTTCATGTTAAAATCAATTTATCAGGCCAAGAAACATTAAGTTATAAATGTAAACCTAGCAAAAAATACCTGTTTCCTCTCCACCTACTCCCACATATAACAATATATTCAATAAAGCAACAACATTAAAAAGTTATTTACACTTTTATTTAAAATACTTATCATTATACTGTACTTAAACTTGGTAACAAGACCAATATCCCATTTTATGAACACTAATAAATCAGTGGCAGAAAAAGAAAAAGAGAAGAAAAACCTTAAAAAATGGCATTATGCCATTGTAACAGAAATCTCATTCATCTATACTATAAAGATAATTTCTCTGGAATATATTCTTTAAACATTATAAATTATTAATACCATTATCAAATCTTAAGGGAATTTTCTAAAGTAGATTTTCAGCTTCTAAATCTCAATGTACACTAATAACCTCCATGAATATAATTAAGTTTTAATAAAAAATATTTTTGTGACATTTGAATTTTATTCTTAAAGTTATTTTCTTTTTTGAAATGACTTTCTTGGAGTCCTTTACCTAAAATACTTTAAATATATTAAACCAATCAATATTTATTGAAAAAGAAATGACAAAAGAAAACAATTTCCTAACTCTACAAAAGCTCTTTTTTGTTCTACAATTAAAAGTCTACATTAAAAGCTTTTCTAATAGAATTTTACGAATAGAATATGGTTTAATATTTTCTCTTAAATCTTGTTCTAAAACATTAAGCCTTGGTTAAATGTATTTCATTTGATCTATATTTAATACTACATTGGTTAAAAAATGAGCTCCATCATATTTCTAAGATTAAAAATCCAAATTCTAAAGTTTTCTCTTAAGTTAGTAAAGCAGTCTTTATTTCTACATTTTAATGTAATTTTATTTTTCATGATTTTATAGACTCTTCAGTGTCAGTAGCTAAAATAGTCAGAAACATACCTCCATTTATGTTTTTAAACAATTTTCCATCTGAGATAACATCTACTGATGATAACTATTGTCAAAGCTAGGCATTGCCATTCAAGAAGAAAGCACCTTAACTTACCTGCTTTTTCTGACTGGTACGATTACAAATCTTATGAACATGAAAATATTCTCCCCTTAATACTCATGTGACTGACTTCAAATACCTTTTAAATATTTGATCGTGACTCCCAGTGATAGAGTGCTACAGCTCACTAATTTATATCTTTGCATGATTCAGCATTCAATCTGGTGCTTAAGCCAAGTCTCTTTCTTTACTTACCCACAGGACACTAATAAAAAAGCATATAATACTTCATATCCAGGAATTCTGATTTTAACCTTCAGTTACTCACCTGTGAGAGAGAGAAAGAGAGAGAGAGAAGAAAGATGATGGTCAGTATTAAAAGATGCTTAACGTTTCATGACATACTCAGGGAGCATCATGATAATAAGGGGCCCTTCTTTGTTACTTTGCATGTTGATATATACATTTATATGACCATTCTGCAAAGTAAATTATATTTGAGGATTTTTACATTGTTATAATTTTAAGGTCTTTATTTTCTATGTCAGATTACTTGGGAAAAATTATAATAAATCTGCCAGGAAATAATCAATTAGCTACCTGAAAAAAGCACCTTAGTATTTCAAGTACATTGCCTTAAACAATATTTTATTAAATTACTTCATTAAGACAAATATTCTAGTAAAGCATTTGTTCACTGTCATCTAAGCTGTTGATCTGGCTTCTCGACTTTTCCCTTTGGGCCCTTTCCCTACACTCAAAAGTGCTCAGAGGAAAGACAAGTTGTAATTCTACTTCTCCCAACCTCTAGAGCTGAACCACCAGAAGTTGCTATCCTTCAGTGGTCTGAGACCACACTGTGTTCTTTGTAGGATACTTTCTATACCATTATTTTTTCCTGCTGTAAATAGCATTAAAATTATGAGAATGATTTGGGCTGAAAACTACAACATTTGACATAAGCAGTGAAAAATAACCTACAGAAATTAGTAGTTAAATATATACTCACAAAAGTGGGGTATGTAAACTTTGGTAAACTGGTAAGTTTTTCAAAAGAATTCTGTAAAGTTAGTTTTTGGTTTTGTTTTTTTACCCTCTCTTCTAGAAATTATCACGTGATAATAAATGACTCTACTTTCAGTAGAAATTTATATTCTTTTTAGAAAAATAGCTATATATTTTTTTCAACTTAGGATGTATAAAGCCAGAAGAAAAGAGTTTTTTTTATAAGTACTGTTGCAGTAAATCTCACAATAGCCCTGTCAAGAGATCTTATTCTTGTTTTTTCTATTTTTTTTAAATTTTATTTATTTGACAGAGAGAGAGAGAAAGGGATTACAAGTAGGCAGAGAGGCAGGCAGAGGGGGAGGGGGAAGCAGGCTTCCTGCTGAAGGCTCCATCCCCTGAGATCATGACCTGAGCTGAAGGCAGAGGCCTAACCCACTGAGCCACCCAGGCACCCCACCGTTATTTCTATTTTTAAATTAAAAAAAAAATAATTTTTTTTAATTTAATAATTTTGTAAATAATAATAAATAATAATTTACAACAATAATAGTAAATACTGGGACTGATATTAGAACCCAAAGTATGTTTCCCCTCTCCAAAGTAATTAAAATGATCCAAAATTAATCTTAAAAGGAGAATTTAAAAGGAGAATGATGATTAATTATGTAATCACTTCCAAACAATTACACTGATCATTAAAGACCAGGATTTTCAAAAGCCTACAAAACTATCCCCAGTAAAGTACATCTTTACCTTTATAAAAAACATACCACACGAAACTATAAAATATGATGTCTTATTACTTGAAACTAACTTTACTTTTTTATGGTACACAATCTTTTGAGTAAAGAAAAAAATTTAAAAAGAGATGGAGAATTAAGGTGATATGTAAGTATTCTGACTTAGAATTTGTGCTATTTATATGATATGTGGTTATTGGAATTAATTTAATCAGTCAGGTTTTTTAAGTATCTATTTATAAGCTACTTCTCAAGTCTGATCAGTTTTTTCATTATATATAGAATATAGTTGTCATCACTGTAAGGTAACAGACAATCATCTAAAAATTCACACTTATACAATTTGGAATATGCTCCATCAGGAAATTACTTTATTTTTTAGAAATCACTTTTAAACCACAAATCACTGACTGAAATGGTATATTATTTAAATACATATTTCTTCTAATACATGCCAGCAAATTCAAACCTAATAGGTATTTATAATTATTGCTAAGAGTTAATCTCAGCCCTCCAATAGTCCCTGATTCCCTTCATTCTGTCTAGTCTAGTGGTTAAGAGCTTTGATTTTCTGGAGATTGGCTGGCCTGGGTTTGAATATTACTCACCTTTGATATTTGTGTGGCCTTGGTGATATCTATATGACCTTGAACAATTACTTAATAGATCTAGGTCTCTTTAGCCTAGTCTTCAAGATGGCATAACAGCCTTCATCAAATATTGTTTAATCGATATTGGCTATCCATTTCATAAATATTGCTTAGGGGCCTGTTAAGCTACTAGATTCTATATAAATAAATATAAATCTAGATTTGCCTAGACTCTAGTACCCATTTTGAGTCGCTCAATCATGACAGAAGTTCATCTTCTAAGAGAAGGGATTATCTATTGCTTCTTGTTTTACAGCACTTCCTACTAAAGACTCCTCTGTCAGTTGAGGTCCCCATTTATACTGAGGTCAGTCTCATCAAGGACTTTCTTACACAAAATCCACCAATGCCTTGAAATACATTAATATGTGTGTAGAGAAAAAGTCAAATCTGTTTGGTAGGGTGGACCTACTTATAGCATAGCTTTTTATGTATATAAGGGATCCATACACATGTCCCAAAATTATGTAAACCATATAGAAATGATTTTATTAAAAATTAAACTATAAGCTCATCCTCTGACTCAAAAGGAGTTGAAAAGTATATTTAAATGGTAAAACAGCTATTTTCATCCTTTGCAATTAATTTTCCAAGTCTACATGTTCTTCAAAAAAGTAAACCTTAGAAATATATATAAGTAAAATATTTTTTTTTTACTTTATTTAAGCTTTATTTAAACATATGATGTAACCCCACCACCCTCACCCAACCCCTCTTCCCCCCACCCCCCTCAGTTTGTTTTATGACATTAAGAGTCTCTTTTGGTTTTTCTCCCTCCCGATCCCATCTTCTTTCATTTTTACTTTTCCTACCACCTTAACTCCCACCCCCGTTGCATCTCCACTTCCTCAGCTAAGTAAAATATTTTAATACAATCCTTTTTTTTTAAAGATTTTATTTATCCATTTGACAGAAAGAGATCACAAGCAGGCAGAGAGGCAGGCAGAGAGAGAGGAAGGGAAGCAAGCTCCCCACTGAGCAGAGAGCTGAATGTGGGGCCCAATCCCAGGACCCTGGGATCACGACCCGAGCTGAAGACAGAGGCCTTAAGCCACTGAACCACCCAGGCACCCCAATACAATCTTGGTACCAAAAAGAACAACCTCACCAGCACTTTTATTCAATTATTATGCTCGCTTTGTATAGTTAGTTATGTTTAGAATGGACTTCTTACTCTCTGTCCCAATTACAATGTAATAGATGCTACAGAAGTGAGGAAGATTAAAATCCCAATAATTTATATTAATATATATAAGAACATCTTACATGAGATGTTGAGGTCAACGTAGCCATACAATCAGCCATAATACCTAGCTTGCTAAAATGTAACTCAGAGGCCACTGAGGACTGGGAAGGTTTTGGAGAAAGGTTTTGGAGAAGGGCTAGGCCTTTGGAATGCTGATGTCTGTGGGCGACAACTCTGCCATTGGACTCCCATGTGGGAGGTTGTTTTTTTTTTTTTTTTTTTAAGATTTTATTTATTTATTTGATAAAAAGAGAGAGATCACAAGTAGGCAGAGAGGCATGCAAAGAGAGAGAGGGGGAAGCAGGCTCCCTGCTGAGCAGAGAGCCTGATGTGGGGGCTGGATCCCAGGACCTGAAGGCAGAGGCTTAACCCACTGAACCACTCAGGCACCCCCATGGGGGAGTTGCCTTACCCAAGCTTTCTCAGCCCAAACAGCCACCATTTGATCAAAGAGATGAATGTATTGTCCTTTAAGCTATGTTTACCAGAACTCCTAAAACTTGCAGATTGACATATTATATCTTTCCCATAAACAGATCTTCCTAGTTTTAGTAAGACCCCTTGTCACACATTGCCTGCTTGAGAAACAGTGATAAGGATTTGTGATTATCCTGAAGCACCAATAAAAGTGGGAGCAAAGAAGAGCAAAGGGTATTCACTCTGAGCATTGGCCCCCTTGCCTTCTCTTTTTCACAGCAAAGTTTGGAGTAATCTTTCATCCATCGGTACAGGGATTGCTGGCCATTCCCAGCAGTGGAAGAGGTATTTGATCTTTTATGGGGAGCAATAGTGGGGAGGTCAGCAGGGAGTGAGTGCTAGAGATGTATAATTAGCTGAGGCAACTCTGCGTTGTACTTTTTTTTCTCCCCCATAATGCCCTGGGAATAACATGATCCATCTCAAAATATCACGAGGCAGCATAACAACAGAGACCTCCAGATGCCAGCTGGGTTTCAAGTGGGTATCAGTAGGGTAGCAATAAAACTTGATGTATGATGCAGGCCAACATACCCTGAGCATCTACAAGTACCATCCAACAGAATCTCAGAGAACAAGTAAGAGCATGGCTGCCTACAGGATCAAGTTTTTAAAATCTGTTATACTTTTTACATCATTAATTACCCACCTGAAAATACAACAGAAAATTTATCTTGAAATAGCTTTACAGAGACAAACAAGCAAAAAGAGAGGAAGGAAGGAAATATCCATAAATTGATATCAAAGAATAAATTTAGAGAGATTTTGTCATGCATGAGATGCCCCTCTAAAATAATATGCATGGGGTGCCTAGGTGGCTCAGTGGGTTAAGCCTCTGCCTTTGGCTCAGGTCATGGTCTCGGGGTCCTGGGATCGAGCCCCGCATCGGGCTCTCCACTTAGCAGGGAGCCTGTTTCCTCCTCTCTGTCTGTTTCTCTGCCTACTTGTGATCTCTGTCAAGTAAATAAATAAAAATATTTTAAAAATAAATAAAATAAAAGAGCAAATAAAGTCAAGCAGTACTTTTAATAGCATATCAATTTTGTGTTTTGCAGTTTATCATTTCTAGCAATTGGCAATTCTTGCATCAATTTTTGTAGGACATCGTGTGAGTTTTTTTTTTTTTTTCTATATTCTATTCCAATAGGATACATAAGTAATTAGAATTTAGGGTTGTGGTACAAGTTTTTTCATTACGCAAAGACTCCAAAGCACAGAGGCCCCAGGATGCCAAACATCACTCAAACTTCCATGATGGCAGGCAACAGCTGATCAAAAAGCAATATAGCAAATGATTGTGGTCAGAAAGTGTTCAGTGTTATTACAGAGGAAATGTCAAAGAGCCATCCACATGAAGGATCCTATATTTGATTTCATCTCAAAGTTGGATGTGACTATTTTTTTCAGGTTTTGGGATTTGGCCTCCATCTCTCTTTGTCACAGACTGTAGACTAACAGGAGTAAGAGAAAGAGTGAGAAAGACAGAGAAAGAGAGAAATCACTCCCTCTCCCTGAACCCCTAGCAACTACTGATCTTTTTATTGTTTTTATTATTTTGTCTTTTCCAAAATGTCATGTAGTTGGAATCATATAGTGAGTAGCCTTTTCAGATTGGCTTTCTTTACTTAGCAACATGTATTTACAGTTCCTCGATGTGTTTTTGTAGCTTAATAGTTCATATCTTGCTATCAATGAATAATATTCCATTGAATATTAGATATATCACAGTTTGTTTAAAATTCAACTATTAAAGGACATCTTGGTTGCTTCCAGTTTGGGACAATTATAAATAAAGCTATATAAACACTGGTGCAAAGTTTTTTTGTGTGTGAACATAAATTTTCAACTAATTTGGGTAAATATCTAGGAGTGTTATCACTAGATTATATAAATTTGTGTTTAGTTTTACTAAGAAAGAGCTAAACTCTCTTCCAAAGTAGCTACACCATTTTGCATTCCCAACAGCAATTAATAAGTTTCTGTTACTTCACATCTTTGCTAGCATTTGATGTGGTCAGTGTTTTGAATTTTAGTATTCTTAGAAAAGTGTAGTGTTATCTCACTGTTATTTGAATATGCAACTCCCTGAAGAAATGATATCAAGAATATTTCCATATGTTTATGTGCTATCTGTATATTTTCTTTGGTGATACGTCTGTTCAGATCTTTTGGCCAAGTTTTTGATTGGGTTGTTTTCTTACTGCTGAGTCTTAATAGTTCTTTGTATATTTTGGATACATGTTTATTGTCAAATATGTGTTTTGCAAATATTTTCTCCCAGTCTGTGGCTTGTCCTTTTTTTTTTTATATTTTTTTAAAGTAAAAGAATACAAAAAAGATACTGTACAATGATCAAACTATGCATATTAAAGATAGAAACACGGGTGTGTGGGTGGTTCAGGCATTAAGTGTCTGCCTTAGGCTCCGATCGTGATCCCAAGGTCCTGCGGGAAGCCTGCTTTTCCCTCTCCCACTCCCTCTGCTTGTGTTCCCTCTCTCACTGTGTCTCTCTCGGTCAAATAAATAAATAAAATCGTTAAAAAAGATCAAAAACTTGGGGCACCTGGTGGCTCTGTGGGTTAAAGCCTCTGCCTTTGGCTCAGGTCATGGTCTCAGCATCCTGGGGAGCCTGCTTCCCCCTTTTTCTCTGCCTGCCTCTCTGCCTACTTGTAATCTCTCTCTCTCTGTGTCAAATAAATAAATAAAATCTTTAAAAAAATAAAAAAAAAAATGTAAGCTCAGAGGAGACTTCCTTAGAGTGGTATGCAAGTTTATATGATGTATACAATCTTTCACACAAAATTCTGCTTTGTTATTTTCTAGAAATGTTTCTGAGCTTATTGTGATCATGTTGTATCTGTATCTATGTGCGTTTCTCTAACAGTTTAAAAAATATTTATCATAACTTCAATTAGTGGCTCTGCAGTACTTTCACCAATAAAAGAGCATTTCATACTCCCATTAGACAAAATTATTAAACAAACAAGCAAAAAACCCAAAACAGACAAAATATTTGTGTTATAACACCACAAAAAATGGGGGGAGGGGAAGGGGACTCAAAGAGGTAGAATTGAGAAATATATTGATATTCTCCAGATTAAACAACAAATCCCTTAGGCATTATCACCTTTAGAAAGACATAATGACATCGTTTTTTCTCTTGTTTTTTTTTGAAACCTGGGCTCAAAGAGTAACAAAAGCTACCCATCTCTATGTCTTTTTTTGGTAACCGGTCAATAAACCTCCTGAAAGTAATATCCTACCTCTGTGTCCTTTATGGAACCCAGGAAGCAAAATATTGACTATAATCTTAGAGGCCTTGACCTATGTTTGTCCAACTCTGAACTCATTTCCTTCCTTTTCTTATATTCATCTTCTTTTCCTCCTAGTTGGTCTTGTCTTGATTATCTCCATGTTTCAATATATTCTCTGTGGCTCTCTAAAACTTAGAAAAACAAATATCTATGGAAATCTAAAGAGATGATGCCACAATGTCATATTTAATTCTACTATAGAGTCTCTCCCTTATACGAATTAGGATATTTTTCAAATAAAGAAAAAGTACGCATTTGAATAGATGGAAAAAACGTTTCCTGTTTGTTAGAAATTGAATTGTGACCTGCCAAAATTCACATGTTTAAGTCTTAGCCTCTCAAAACTCAAAACTCAAAAATATGGTTAACTTTGAAAATTGAGCCTTTTAGGAGATAATTAAGGTAAAATTAGTGAAAAAAAAAAAGAGGGTAAAATTAAGTCATATGGATAGGCCCTAATCCAATATGATTTTGATGTTCTTTTAAGAAAAAGAGATTAAGACAGAGACAATACACAGACTGAGAGATGACCATATGAGGGCACAGTGAGAAGGCAGCTGTCTGCAAAGCAGGTGGAGAAACTTCAAAAGAAATTAAGCTAGCCAACACTTTGATCTTGGACTTCTAGTATCCAGAACTGTGAGAAAGTACATTTCTGTTGAATAAACCCTTATATTTATGGTACATTGTTATGACGGGCCTAGCAAAGTACTACACCAGGGTTCTTCCTGTACTTATCTATTTTGTGACAAGAAGGTTCACAGTGACATGTGGCTAAGGATTATTAAAAACAAATAATAAACAGAAACCCCAACTCTTTCTTGCTCTTAAAATATTTTCAAGAGGATTATTGCAGAATGCTTAATTTCTCCCAATTTCCCCTATACGAGCAATATGTGATAGTTAATACTGCTGTTAATGAGATGTAAAAATAAAGAACGGCAGTATAAAGGGTCTTCTGAAGCATTTGATGGAGCTCTTCCTTCCTCTCTGCATCTGCTTAGTTAAGCTTTTTAAGCCCAAGTCTATTTGTTACATAACTGGATAATGACTTAATTTGAACAAGTTAACAATTTCACACCTTCTAAGCATAAGGTGAAAACTAAGTAAAATCACTAATCTAATGTCCTCACATAGGTCACTTTTATTACCTATAATGGAACAATGAGATAAACGTGCACTTGCAAATTCAAACACTCGATTACTTGCACTAATGGAGGAAATAAGAACCGGAGATAATCTGAGACAGTGTCACTTAGGCTTAGCTTTGGAATATGCTTGTTTGCTTATTCCTTCATATTTGATAGTCTGCAGATCCACATCCACATCCACCCAAATAATGAAGTTATGGCATTTAAAACAAATACCAGAATCTCTATACACCGAGGACTTTTTATTAAATATACTCTTTGATGAGAAAGCAAGGAATAAATCCTGTAGATTTTAAGAAAATAAATCCCGTAGTTTTTGTTTGTTTGTTTGTTTTTTAATATGTCATTTATCAGGCCAGGCCAGGCCCTTAGGTGAGGGAATCCCCCATCAGATTCCATTGCTTAATCTCTGCTACAGCCAGTCTGTGTTGATTGCCAGCATCATAGCTTCGATATGGGTTAAATATAGGAAAGGTCATTCTTTAAATGTCTTTCTCATCAGTTTAATATCACAGGTTAGCTTACAGATTAGTTATTAATGCTGGAAAAGTAATGGAGTGACTGCTTCTAAAGACACAATGCATAATTAGTAAGTTACAGTGCTAATCAGTAAAGGGCAGTTGTACATCTACAAATACAACATCAGTTTCAGAACAGTCCTTACCCAACCCCAGTGTCTTTTCCACAGTGTCCTCTGCAGTCACTATAGAACACATATCCTGTTTTGTCAGTCCCTGTTTAGAATCTATAAATGGCTTCTCATTGCACTTAACAGAAAAGTCAAACTTTTCTATGACCAATTTCTACCTGATATGACCCCTGACTTCCATTAAATTAACATTTTTTTTAAATTTAACTAACATTTACTGACACCCTAGGTACCAGATTCCCAGGAATACAAACATAGATGAGACAGAGACCCTGACCTTATAACACTTTTATCCAGAATGGGGCATATGAAAAATAAAGAAAGAGCATTCAAGAGAAAATATTTGGGAGTGCCTGGGTGGCTCAGTCGTTAAAGTCTGCCTTCAGCTCAGGTCATGATCTCAGGGTCCTGCGATCGAGCCCCTCGTCAGGCTCCCTGATCAGCAAGAAGCCTGCTTCTCCCTCTTCTACTCCCCTTGCTTGTATTCCCTCTCTTGTTGTCTCTCTCTGTGTGTCAAATAAATAAATAAAATCTTTTAAAAAAAAGAAAAAGAATATTTTAATTGTGTTAGTAGTCTTGAAGAGAAAAAAAAATAACTGGAAGTTTTGTGAAAGAAGTGACCTTAATGATTGTTCTACTAAGTGATATAGGAATTAGATATGCATAGATGGAGAGAGCAATTTAGTTTGAGGGCAAAAGCTGAACAAGAGTGGTGGGACAAAAATCTCAATGAATAAGAATGTGTTGAATTTGAGGGGTGCCTGGGTGGTTCAGTGGGTTAAAGCCTCTACCTTTGGCTCAGGTCATGATCCCAGGGTCCTGGGATGGAGCCCTGCATCGGGCTCTCTGCTCAGCAGGGAGCCTGCTTCCCCTGCCCCCCCAGACCCTCTTCTGCCTGCCTCTCTGCCTACCTGCAATCTCTGCCTGTCAAATAAATAAATAAAATCTTAAAAAAAAGAATGTGTTGAATTTGAATAAAACATAACATGTACAAGCATTATATAATTAATATGCTATATTTTCAAAGATATTTAATCGCCATCCTAACCAAATAAATTAGGTATTATTATCTCCAATTTATAGACAAGTCAGCTGAATAAAATGTGAAGGCTCTATATGACCTATTATTCCAGATCCTTCAAGAAGGAGATGCTAAGAGACAATTACTCATGCAAAAGATTTATAGGAGAAAATGCCTGTGTTCGTCAAAGAGGTAGGAGCCACTAAAGGCTGGGGCAATCAGATTGCGAGGCAGGACCACCCTGAATGAAGGGAAGAGGGAAGGAAGAAAAGTTGAATGGAAGCATTTTAAAATGTAGTACAATTCCAAAGAAAGTTTGGCAAGGCCATCTGGTATCCTTCAAACTATCAAAGGAGTCATATATTTTCCCAGAGTGGGCCTATCTCAGTATCCATGCCATGTTTAGTCACTGGTTGGTAGCAGCCAATGGGCAATGGTGCCTCAACACCAACAGTGATGGAGATCAGAGCCTGGGGTCAGAGGCCAGTTCCTGTAGAGGTATGAAAGGCTACCACAACAACAAACTGACAAGGGACTGAACTGGTATTCCAACCAAGTCTATGTAGTTATTTTAACCAAAATACAAAAATAAATCATTATGCATACATTTTTCTCTCATAGACTAAATCCTTTAATAATTTTGGCCTCTAAATATTATTTTCAACATTAACTAAATCAAGATAGCATATTGATTTCTTGTTAAATTTTATTCTTCTTAGACTGCATGGATAGAGCTAATATATTTTTTTCTTGAATATTTTTAAACAGTACTGGAATTTTTAGTTTCAAAAGCCACCTAAGGTCAATTAATACCACTGCTCTTAAGTTACAGGTGAGTTATTCAGGGTGAGAGAATTTCACGCCTTGCTCAGAGTCACTAAAAGGATAGTATTAGTTGGAATTGAGTACAGATATCTTGACTCTTATTTACAGTGTTTATCACCATTTACCACCATTTTTTCTCTCATTTCTCTCCTTTTATTCAGCTTTATTATCTTACATGCAATTATTTCTACCATGATAGCCTTATAATTCATTTGTCACACTCTCTTACTATGACATTAAAAACTAGCACCCACAGAGATACAGCATAACTTCTTCCACTGCACCCTTCAAGATTTAAAGAGCTTTCTCATCTACTAACTTAACTGAGTTTCATGGTTTTTGGTTTAGTTATTTTTTCTCTATTAGAACAAGAACCATGAAAAATTAAATTGGGTGAAAGTAGTTTGGGATGTTGGCTACTCTTATTTCATTTGTTCATTTTTGTGGCCAATCCAACTTCATGCTGTGAAGATGAAGATTAATAGAATCTTTTTTTTTTTTTTTGTCTGTTCATTTCTATCTCGTTTGAAAGAATTTGTCTTAGAGAACTATGGATGTAGATGAATCGCATGAAATTGCTGCTATTCAACCACTTTGGACCTCCAGCATGGCCATGTCTAACATTCTGCCCTAATAATTCCTATCTTGAACATTCAAAACGTTGAAATATTTGGGAAACGCTTATCAGCAAAATAGTTCAGTCATTAAATTTACAAAACATCCAAATTACATGAGTCTCTAGAGGATGCCTCATCCAGTTCTGTACTCCTAACATGAATTCTCCTCCAATTACCCAGGTAGGTTGCATCATCCACTCTTCAAAGACACCTAGCAACGACAAGCTAGTTTCAGATAGCTATAATGTCCAGGGATTTCTGTCAGTACTCACCCACTGACCTTAATTATTCCTTATGCCTTATAGACTCAAGTTAGATTATCACCCACAGGACGATGTGTTCAAATTATTTGTCTGTGTATTCTTCCCAACCAAATATTCTCTTCTTAAATTTGGTCTTCCCAGTAACCCTTGTCATTCTTCTTATGATGTTTTTTAACAATTTTGGTCCTTGTCCTATTTTATCAATGTCTTCTTTAAAATATAGGTCTAATAACTGAATAAATTACTCCAGATATGGTTTTACCTTAGGGGATTTAAATTTAATATGACTATTACTGCCTTTTGTATGGTCAATATATCCAGTACTGTCATCATCAGATTGCAAACATATACCCTAAATGTTTAACTAGTCATATACTGTGATACTTCTAAATATCTAAACTATATGTTTGACATTACAGAGAAAACAATAAAAAGAATGGATTTTTATCACTTTCTATTTAAATGTGTTGACACAGACTATGTCACATTTATTTATTTATTTATTTACTTATTTATTGACTATGTCACATTTAGATAGTGGTAAAGAATGCTGATTTTATTGGTCTTGGTCTATGTCCTGAGGAAACATGTCACCAAGTCTCTCCACCCCTCCCCCCAAATTATGTTACATTAGAGACTGCATCATAAATATCATCATCAAAATTGGAATTAATTGACATTTTTCTCAGTTGAAATCTCAGGAACTAAAAAAGACTTAGAAATTGCCTGAGGCTCATAGGCAACATCTAAAAAAAAAAAAAAATACTACTACTTTGTTGAAATACCTATATGGATTTCTAGTGTATTTCACTAGAGGTGTGGAAAACAAGAGCTGACTTTTAAAACGTATTATCAAAATTTGTGATTTACTAAGCAAATAAATATGAGACAATGTTCATTTTATCAGTCTCTATTATAAGTAATAATACTAAATAGGATAATACTATTTCATATGCATTCCTACTTATTCAAAACTCCATGAAATTTAAGATAAGTTTAAAAGAATTCATTTGTTTCAAATTACATGTGGTTGTATCCCAATAATATCATGTCTCTAGCTTCATTATAATCCCAGCCACTAAAATGTTCTTGGCCAATATGCTCTTTCTTTAACAGACAAGTGTATAATGTTTTTCAAATGGAAAATAGTTTCTTTATACAGGTGAGGGAGGTTGTGAACAGTAGTTGTTTTAGTATCATGCAGGTTATAAGAATATTTTTAAAAATCAATATCAAGGTCATTCTGTAGCATATAACCAATTTTATTCACTTTTTTGACTAATGACTACAATTTTCTTTCACAGTAGCATAACAAGAAAATGTAGTTGCTTTTAAGGCTTATTCTCTGTATTAGATCTCTTGGAAATATATGTTGAAAGAAGATACCAGGGTTTTTATATAAAAATAATGTATATTTAGGCAGGATTGATGGCTACTTTTAAAGTGACAGTTACCTTACATTACTATCGGTAGCACTGTGATACAGCAAGTGCAGTTCTGTTTTGAATTGAACAGTTTTGAAGGGAACATTTTGGGTTATAACAAGGTCAGTATATTTTTGGAGTTTGCTTCTTAGGGTATTACATTCAGGAATTCCTGAGTTTCTCAATACCCTAAATTAAAAAAAAAAAAAAAAAAAAAGGCAAAACAAAGCAACCAAACAAAGCTCTCTAATTAGGAAACAATGTTTCTGCTTTATGTAAATATGTACATTCTTTGTATTTATAGTGTCACATTGCTGTTGGGATAATTCTTTAAAGCATATGTAAAGTAATCTTATATTTTACGTAATTAACTCCATAGCACTCAAGTTAACCATTACTTTTAATCTTTTAAATCTTTTTAGTCTCATATTGTAAGTTTCAACTGGAAGGGAAGGTAGACTACATTGCATACAATTTTTGTATTAAATACCCAAGCTACTATATACACTTTACCGCTCTCTGTCCTCAGCTCCCTCATCATGATATTAGCACATTGTTCTTGCCTATCTCATAAAGGCTCCCTGGAGCATTCAGAAGTTATGATGTAATGACATTATTTAAATACTAGGCTCATGGCCTCTGCACTGGACTCAGGATGCAGTGCTGGAAACAGAGCAAGTTATACAAAAAATGTGTCATTACAGTTTGGTTCCTTGCTTAGGGATTCCAGAGACCTTTTACATACATTTAAATAATTAGAGGGTTGAGATAATGTTTTATTTTCTTCTCGCAATTCGTTTTATATATTTGGCTGAGCCTAAAATATGACTTACTTCCAAGTGACCTTCTATTCATAGCAAGCATACAATTTCCATTTTTATAATTTTAAAAAATGCATTGCTATTGTTATTGCGTTATTTCATAAAGCATGATATTACCAATAAAATAAAGTTAATTTTTGTCATCAAATGACCAAAGACATGAGAGCAACTATCTATTGTAAAAAAACATTTTGTTTTGATGGAAACATTTGCAATATTTGATTTATAAATACCTGATTTCCAATTATACAACAAGGTCCTTTAAAAAAGGGAGAAAACTTGACCAACATTTAAAAATTTTATAAATATTTAAGTGTAATTTCTTATTGAAATGGTCTTCTGTAAATGGAATAACATTGTATTATCATTACATTTAGATAATTTCCTTTCAATTTCTATTTATACTTATCATGGTACTTAAATACCATTTTTTTATTTTCCTGAAAATTAAGAATGAGACAGGTTGCTATAACTTGAAAGTGTTAAATTTACAGGGGCAAAGATAACATTAAATAGAGTGAGTCCTTAAACATCTATATTTCTCTGTTCTAATTTGTTTTCATCAATTGCTAACATCATGTTGGTATTATTATAATATTTTCATGCAGGGAAAGACAATGTGCTTTTATTTAAAAGAAAGGACTCACCAATTTAATATGTAAATATAGGTACATCGGCATTAATATTTTCTAGAAGAATTTCACTTTTATTTGCCAATTATTATAAAATAGTTTTTAGTTCTAAATAGATGTTACTGAACTTCATTTGGGTGTGTGTGGATTAAAATATCTGTACATACAATGTCCTGACATTCTTCATTCCTTAGTATTTTTCACATGAATCTATAATGACATATTTTCTGATACTTTTCTATCTTAATTTCCATTCTATCCCTGCATTAATGAAGTTGGCTATGTTGATATTATAGCTTTGTCAAATAAACATCAGCAAATAATTAATTTATAACTGCATGCTAATTCTATAAGTATCAAATAAAGATATACATATAGGTAAATGAACACTTCCATATGAGCTATTTTATTCAGTATTTTCTAAACAATCTGATTTTCAGTGAATAATCACTTCATATTTCAGATGAATATACTTTACTTTTTATTCAGTTTTTAGAGAATTTTAATATTATGTGATATATAAGTATAAGGAAAAATATATCATTACTTAATTTATAAATATTTCTTCCAGGGGAAAATGAGATTAGATAATTCAAGTAACAGACATGTCAATATAAATTTTGAGAAAAAGTAGAAAACAACTCTTTATAATAAACATCTCAACAATATTTTTACCCTTTTGTTACATTTTTCTCTCTTTTATAAGAAAAAATGTATTTATTATGGTCAGCACCCTCTAAAAATTATCTCTGTATTACACAGTAATATAAATCATTAAAATCCTACAAATGATTATAAACACAATCTTTATAGCAGGATAAACTCAATCAATGTTTTTGGAAGGAGGCAACAACCAGAGAAGTTATGTATTTACCTAATATTGGTGTCTTTGAGTTGATATTTGGTAGTTTTTTGTCAGTCTGAAATACTAGGTTTATCATATCAAAGGATTTGACCTTCTGGGGTATCTTATCTATGATCTCAGAATTTGGAATGAAGAATATAAACAGTCATTATAAATTAATCTCTATGTGGGTAATTCTCAAATTATGCATGAGTCCCTTAAATGTCATTTAGAAATAAAACATTTACAAAAATTGTTTTAAAGTATTAATAGGTTATGACTCCAGAAGTAGTTTACAAATATATTATTTATCATTTGGGAAATATTTCTCCATGGAAGCAATATTATAAAAAAAGGTAGCTATGACTTCAAATACAGCTATTTAAATTCTGCCAATGTCCCAAAATATAGAAGCCAGCCAATAGATACACTGTATAATTTTATGAAAAAAGAGCTTGCAGAATTCTACTTTAAACTGTCAGTTCACACATGGATAATATCTCTCTTCTTACCAACCTCTCAAGAAAAATTAGGTAGCATCATTACCAAGTGGTTGGTAACTGGCTTTAAGCCTTCTATCAAGGACTTGTCTCAGAGAAATGCACAATTCTATGGTTTTCTGGAAAGCTTAAGTGCCTAAATAGATGTAGGAATATAGGGGTGTGGGGATAGGGAGAAGAGATCATTTCAGATTCAAGAAGATTTATAATCAAGATCTCTCTAGTATATAATGCAATATAAATTGAGACAGGCTCCTCTAGTTCTCTAGATTTGCAGTGCATTTCCTACCCACCCCCCATCTCTTTTGCAGGAAAGTATCTCTTATTTGTTCTGTTAAATGGAGGCAGTGTGAGTTCACCTCATTATATCATATCATATTACCTTATTTGCTATTTTGACACTTTAAGTTACAGGGAAATGCTGTCACCTTGATGTATATGGACTCAGCAAAGAGGCTGGCAACATCTCAAGAAAAACTGTGTGCAAGATGAAGAAATACAGCCTAGTTTTGAGGAAAACTGACTGGAATGACAGTCTTAATGAAAATGACCAAACTGAAGGATGGTCGAAGGACAATGCTAACATCAAAGGCAGTGGGTGTAGGAGGATTGCCAAAAGACTTCTAAAAATGCTCCCCTGGGTGCCTGGGTGGCTCAGTGGGTTAAGCCTCTGCCTTCTGCTCGGATCATGATCTCAGGGTCCTGGGATCAAGTCCCGCATCAGGCTCTCTGCTCAGCAGGGAGCCTGCTTCCCCCTCTCTCTCTGCCTGCCTCTCTGCCTACTTGTAATCTCTCTCTTTGTGTCAAATAAATAAATAAAATCTTTAAAAAAATGCTTCCCTTTAATATAGTAATCAGTAATTATCTCTTTGAATTTACTAATTAGTTAATGAGGAAAAAATAACACTATTCTCCATATTTGAGGGAAAATGATGCTAAAAGTCATTGACAAAATGCCAAAAGACCAAAACCTAGTTTCACAATGGTCTCAACAGACTGATGTGATCATCCGAATAAATCAAAGTGAAGCAGTTGATGCTTTATGACTTGATGCCAAAGTCTCCCATTTCTTTGAAAAGTTCTAAAATAGCATTATGGTTGTACTAGACTTTTTTCCATTTGATATTTCCCTTTATTTTCTATTTTTCTTTCAGATTTCTTCAGAGTTTAGTGATGGTTTTTAAAAAGTATGAGAATCATCACAATAATTACGGTGTGTTACTGAATATTTCGTGTTCATTTATCTCTGCCATCTTGTGTTTTATCTTTTATGAGACTGTCAATTATATTTTCCACCTAGAATTGCTTGATAAGATTAGAGAATCTCTGTCCATGATCTCCCCAAATATTCTGACTGTACAGAGCTGGGACTATTATAAATTAAGTCAAGTTAGTTCATTTTCAGATTAATGAAAAGTGAATGTTGTGTGCAACATTTTAAATAAGGCTTTTTTTTTTTTTCTGTACAGATGCCTGAAGAAACCCGATCTGTGATTTGAATAATAAAAATAAATGCATTTTTTATTTGATTCCTTATCTTCAGACTATAAAGTCAAATTGGTGGCGGGAGGTAGTGAGATGTAACATCCATGCATTTTTTTAAAAAAATTATGTCATTATTTATTTCGTCATAAATTGGAGAAACAACCCTTACAGAGATAGTTAGGTACATAAATGGAAATGTGTGTGCTTTCTAGAGAATTGTAACAGCCAATCCTATTTTTGTTACTGAGTTTCTTTTTGATCTTGAGAAATCAAGTTAACCTTTCAAGACTTCAGTTACTTTATCTGTAAAATAGATAAAATATCTTCCTCATAGGACTTTTATTGGGAAAAGTAAATGCACACAAAGCACTTAGCACATCGCTTGCCTGAGTGCCTTGATAAATGTTTGCTTGCTTCCCCAGATCCAAACCAATATACTTAAGAGGCCATGCACCTGAGCAGCCTAAAAGTGTGGGCCTCAAATATCTTTTTTAAGAACAAAAAGTCATGAATACTATGCTAAAATTTGGCTCAGTTTGTAGTATTTTGGAAGAAAAAATAAAAACGTCTTTAGTTTCTTTAAGCCTGATCATGAAAAAGAAAGCTTTGTACATGCAGAAGTTTCCTACAGCCAAAGCATTCCATTTCTTTTCTGTGTTTACCATTTTCAAAAAGCATAATCTATTTAATATGTTTGAGATCCAAAAGATTATTTAAAAATGCATGACAAATGTGTAGTACAGGTTTGGGAGGTGTTAGGATGAATACCAGAGAGTGTTCTCTCTGATTGGGAACAGCATTTCTTATCTGGAGTGACATCAGGTGACACCCGTGAATGTTATTTTTAAATCATTGGATATGCTTGTTGTTCCAACTGTACCAGCACCTGGTGAAATATGCAGCCGAGGGGACTTGGAAATTTTAAAATAAGTGAATCAGAGATTATTTTTAATTTCAATTTCGAATGCTTTAATCACCTGTATTTAATATTAGCCATATTTAGACAAGCTGCCTGTCTCCACTTAAATGTATCCTCTTTACTTCTGTCATTCTGCAAGTCAACAATTTAACTACTTTCTTTCAATATGTAGATTTATCTTCTCCCATGGCTGGGTTGTCATTAAAACTGTCACAAAGTAATTATTTATGTATACCTATTTATTATTAAACCAGTAAAATCTTCACCCCCACTGACTGCCTTTCTCCCGGGTCACCTTGTGAGCAAAACTTTGCATTTTTCAATTCACTGTTGGTTTCCTACCCATCTTCGTGTATATTAAAGCTGCTGTACTTTGCTATGCCAAGTCTTATCTGACTAAGTCATACACCTTCCAGTACTGCAATCCTTTTGTTACAGTCTTACTATTGTACTTTTATTAAAACATGTCTAGTAACATCACATAAAAGGGTGTTATAACAAAGTATCCCTAAGTCATAAAATTAAATTTGAGTTTTGTAATATCTGTGAATTGACCCAGAGCCTGGAAAATGTAGGTCATAGATAGAAAAAAAAAGTCAAAACTCAAGCATATCAATAATGTGAAAAGTGCATGGCAAATCGTGCTTTTTTGAGATGCTAATATTTAGTGCCTTTGGATGACATTTGAGTCATCATACAATGTTAGAACATGGACTATATAGAAGGGATTATGTGTGGAGCACGGTCAGGGCAGCAAGGGTGAAAAAAAACAAAAAACAAAGAACAAAAAACAGTCTTTACTCTTACAAGGGCCCTACAATCTATTGGAGGAACTGCATGTGTGTCAAACTAGAATAATGTTAACAAAAACACCAGAAATACATGAAACAAAGTGAGTAAAAAGGAGAGTGTTTTCATATGCTTCAATTTTACTTTAAAGTTCTTCTAAGAGATATGGTTCATAAACTTGTCAGGCTGAGCTTATAATAACAATAAGCCAAATGTTTGTCAAACTGAATTAGATTCAAATTAAAATTATGCCAATTGGCTGTTTTTCTTATTCTTAAGAGATTTTTTTGGTCTGCATTTCATGTCCTTAATTGGACTTAAATGTCTTCATTTCCTTTTCATTTACTTTAAATCATATCCATTATTACTTTTTAGTCACCATTAAACCAGTAAGATACATCAGTTAGTCAGGAATGTTTGAATGTGCGTTATAATTGTGAATTTCAGTTTTGAATTTTAGAATTAATGGCTGCTGAAAGAACAATAGTAAAGTTTGGGCTTTTCTGGGAAGAACAATTATACCGTACAACTGATAGGAAATAAAACATAAAGACATGAGAAAAATTTCTAGATTCCATACATGGAAATATAGTATTTTACTTAAATAACCTATAATTATCATATAAGGAAATGTCAGTTACCCAATATACAAAGCAGAAATGCCTCTAAGAAATGAAAATAAATATTCAGAGGATGAAGCAAATAACCAGAGATGGCCTATTCATTTAGCCATATCCCAGGAGATTTGGAACAGACAATTTGGATTAATATCACTGGAGATAAAAAGGGTTATCCTTCACAAAGGAAATAAGAACCAACATCTATCATTCTGATGAGAGGTTACATTCTTGCATTAAAATGTGTTTCATGTTAACATTAAAGCATATGGGCTATAAACATTCAATTTTGAAATAACTTGCTATTGTTTAATACTAAAATGATTATTTGTCCTCACTGAAGTGTGTTTGAACATGTCTTTCTGTGTGCATCTAAGTAATTCATTCTGCTCAGTTGTGACTTCTCCTTAAAGTTTCTTTTGTAGGGTCTCAAATATTATTTTTTTAAAGATTTTATTTATTTATTTGTTAGAGAGAGAGAGAGAGAGTGAGCACAGGCAGACAGAGTGGTAGGCAGAGGCAGAGGGAGAAGCAGGCTCCCTGCGGAGCAAGGAGCCCGATGTGGGACTCCATCTCAGGACGCTGGGATCATGACCTGAGCCGAAGGCAGCTGCTTAACCAACTGAGCCACCCAGGCATCCCTCAAATCTTATTTTCTTAGAAGAGGTCAAGAAGTGACTAGATTCCATTTCAAATATTATGATTCTGAAGTAATTTAAAAACTACTTCCAATCCAAGGTCTTTCTCTTTCTAGAAATTAAATATCAGTAATCTTCATAAGACCAAACTTATGAAAAAATATTTTTATATAACACCAAAGCAGATATAAAATAAATGAGATTAAATGAAATTGAGAATTTATAACTAGAAAAAAGACAATGAGAAAAACTTAACTTTTGAAAAAGATCTTAACTAATTTATTAATTTATCATGACAGGCTGAAAAAAAGTCATTAAATCAGTTTATAAAGTGACCTAAATTCTTCTACTGTAATTTTACCATGTAATTTGACAAGATTTCACTTATAGTAAAATAATGACTTCAGTGATCAAATATTCTTGTATCTGTTTTGACAGATAAGGAAAATGAGGTTAAGAAAAATTAAGTAATATCATCAATACCAACAGAATAAAACAAAACAAATCTGGGCTACAGGTAAATGCCAGGACTAGAAAAGAGATCATCACACTCAAAATCCAGAACTCTCTGACTATATCACATTAGGATTCCAGTGTTTGGTTTGGTTTTCCTGGTCTTCATGAAGTTTTTTTGTTGTTTGTTTTAGGTTTTTGTTTTGAATGAGTTTGAGCTATTTCTCAAAGAAAAATTACACATAATAAAGATTAAAGGTCACAAGAATCACAAGAGCTGTGTAAAGATGTGAAGAAAACATTTCAGGCTCAATAATCAAAAGGTGATCTTGATTTATGTTCAAAATCGAAAATTCATGTACTATGTTGTTCAGTCTCATAACTTCCTTTTAAAGTCGGAGGGCATTACAAATATACTGCCATTGGAAAATTTAGAAAAGTTTTTTTATAATATTTTATTAGCAATAAGTTGTTTTAATAATCTATGACCTATTTACTGTGATTCTCAAAGGTACTTCTTATGTTACTTTCTAAATGTAATTCAATTTTTAGTTGACATATTATGATATTAGTATCTTTTGTTTACATAATTTAAATGCAACAAATTGATATAAACTAATTTCCCTAAAATATCCATATATCATATTTACATTGGATGTAAAAAGTCTGTTAACAAGCCACAGTTTTATAAAACATGCAATTTAAAAATAACAAAAAAAAACAAAACTCCTAGGTATTTCCTTAAATTTTTGTTAACCATACCATGATATAATCATATAAAACATAGCTTATGTTCATTTCAACTCTAATGAAATCATAACTTTTCATTGCAAAGAAACAAAATTATTTAAGGCTTTTTTGGTCAGGGGTGCCTGAGTGGCTCAGTGAGTTAAGCCTCTGCCTTAGGCTTGGGTCATGATCTCAGGGTCCTGGGATTGAGCCCCACATCAGGCTCTCTGCTCAGCGGGAAGCCTGTTTCCCCCCCTCTCTCTTCCTGCCTCTGCCTACTTGTGATCTCTCTCTCTGTCAGATTAAAAAAATAAATAAATAAAACCTTTAAAAAAAAAAAGACTTTTTTGGTCAAATTTCAATGACAGTATCAAAACTTCTTGGGACGCCTGGATGGTTGGTAAGCAGCTGCCTTGGGCTCAGGTCATGATCCCAGCGTCCTGGGATTGAGTCCCACATTGGGATCCTTGCTCCGCAGGGAGCCTGCTTCTCCCTCTGCCTCTGCCTACCACTCTGTCTGCCTGAGCTCACGCTCGCTCTCTCTCTCTCTCTAATAAATAAATAAATAAAATCTTTAAAAAAAACTTCTTATCGGTATTTCTAATTTTATAAGCATTATCTATTATGTCTGCTATTAAATGAAAATAGAGAAAGATGTTTTTAAAGGGGGTATACTTTTGACAACCTCATATTAAATAGGAGGAATGGTATTTCTTTAACAGACTAAAAAGTCAAAATTAACCTATTTTACTTGGGTAGCTCTAATAAGAACTATTAATGTCAATAGTTGAAAGTCTAAAAATTCTATGAGAGAAAATGTTTAAAGTTTGATTCAATCATTTGCAGAATCCATCATTCAGTATTTTTTAAAGTCTCCATTTTTATGAAAAGAATAAGATTATGGTTATAATATATAATATGAATAAACTTTCATCACTTGTTAGAAGGATATTAATAAGAAAAGCCCTAGACACAAGTATTCAAATAATGAAAATGACTAATAAAAACACATCAGTTCTTCAAGATATTTAGCTTCAAAATAGGTGTAAATTGAAAAAGATGAGAGATACTTTGTCTTATTAACACTCTTATTAATAAAAGTTGTTATAGGAAATTCAGTTACTAGAAATACCACTCAGAGCTCATATATTATATGTTCTGGACACTTCAAAGAATCTGGATTACCTAAGAAATATAGGTTTGCAAAAATCCAATATGGGATTTGTACCCCAATAATAATTGACCTTAAAAATCCTCATTTAGCCTCTTTGATTTTCTAGGTTTCATATTTCCTCGCCTCATCAGTCCCCTATTTGGACTATTACCTTGATTTTTCTCTGCATTAGAGAATCTCATTATATAATATAGAAGTCAGTAATTACTTCTTTAACAGATTTTTTTTTTTTTTTTCTGGAAAGACTTTCAGGATGACTCCTGTACTTGGTCCAAGTGAAGTACATACACTGCCCTTACTTGTAAGTACTTCTTATTGAATCAGCCTTCTTAATCTTCTCACCAAATGTGAGTTCCAATAATCTTTAGTTTAGCATCCCATGTTATCAGTACTTGGTAAATAACAGGTGCTCCAAACACCGAATAGTGTGTGTGTGTGTGTGTGTGTGTGTGTGTGTGTGTTTGTTTTCCAGAAACAGTTACTTCTCACTAAGGAGAAGTCACAGGATACCAACAATTTTGTATACCAACAAATACCAGTATTTTCCTTTTCATACCCATCATCTTGTATACTTTTCTTAACAAATATGAAAAATGGGCCTTATTAACTTCTGTTTTATAGATGAGAAAATTGAGTTTCCAAGAAGTTAGAGACTTTCATAAAATCACATATCCTAGCAAAGGCCTCCACAGTGATCCTTACATTATTCTCTATTAATCCTAGAAAGAAGTATTAGGGCATAAAAATATATGTTTCTAATTACAATAGCAATTACTTGTATTTTTTTTTTTAGAGTTCACCAAGCAATAACACATTCATTATTCAATTTTATCTGCATAAGACACCCATGAATTTGATAGATTAGAGATCATACATATGTGTATTTTTCAAGGAGCAGTTGACAGGTCACTTCAACTGTACAATATCACAGATTCTTCCACAGTTGGTCTTATATTCCTCTAGAGTACAATTTCAAGGTATATATATCTCTAACTTGGACTTTTCAGGATTAATTATTTTTACTTGACTCTGGGTTTATTTCTCCCACTTCATCATGACAGGCTTCATATTAGGAATCTTATGTACTTCTTATTTTAGCCAATTAAACCATTAAATCTGTGTACTGCTGTATTTATCAGAAAACATATTATGGTTCAATCCCCCATCACATATGTTAGATATTTGTAAATTCAATTCACCTGCATTCAAGAAAACATTTGCCATAAACATGTACAATGCTAGACACTAAGAGGAACATAAGGCTGAAAAATTATATTTCCTTTTAAAAGTTTATAAATCTTAGAAGTCTGATGAAAATAAATTTGTGAGAAGTGCTAGGGTGGCTTAGTTGGTTAAGTGTGTGCCTTTGGCTCAGGTCATTATCCCGGAGTCCCAGGATTAAGCCTCACATCGAGCTCCCTGTTCAGTGGGGAATCTGCTTCTCCCTCTCCCTCTGCTCCTTCTCTCTTTCTTTAACACTTTCTCTCTCAAGTAAACAAATAAGATCTTTTAAAAAGTAAATTTTTGATATCTATTGGAAGAATGATTTTCTCTTTAAGTTTGTTGGTTTTTGTCTAACCTATTTCTCTGCCTCCTTGCTTTTTTCTCTTCCTCTCTCTCTCATACACACACAGACATACAAATTTAATTCAGAAGATATTTTCTGGCTCTCTCTCCTTCCCACGTTGCTAATCCATAGTAAGAAAGTCACAGAAATAATAGCACAAATATACTATAATATGAATATAAATAGAATCACCAATTGCTCATTGTAGGTCATTTAATGTTTTATGCACACTAAACTGCATGTTAAAATATAATGAAAAAAAAAACCATGTTGTGTGGTAGTAATAAATGTAAGACAACGTGAATCATGAAAGAACAATGTATTGTAATGGATCAGTAAAGCTCAAATGATGGAAAACCTCATAGAAGATAAACCTATAAATAGCTGGGCTTCCTGCAGTGGAGGAAAATTAAGCACATAGCAATTAAAGAGGAATGAAGACATATAATTCACATGGGAAGAAATAAGTGAACTTATCTCAGTGAAGTTAAAACAATAATCTAATCAATATATTTTGTTGTTCACAGGTTACAGAAGTGATTAATAATTACTATTGCTATATATGTTAATATTTATATATGTATTTGATAAAAATGACCAGTGAAAATTAAAATGTAAATCATAAATCAACACATTCTGTTTTTTAAATAAAACTACAAAATCACCTGTGAAAATTAAATAATTTTTATTGTGTCATATGAAGTTAGCCAAGTGATATCACTAGTGTGATTTATACATAAATTAGGGTATAATATTTATTGAGAGGTATTGTTGCAACGTAAAAACAAACCAAAAAGAACCCAAACTGAAAAGTCATTAGCATTGTTGTGAACATGTAAGAAAGGTAAATTAAGTTGTGAATAGTCACAGATAGAGAGTATACGACCATATAAGAGAATGTAATTTAACGAAATCTCTTTATAGAGAGGCACGATGGTCATTTTAATATTGCTAAATATTTTATACCAACAAATACTTTGAAAATGTGAAGTGATAAATAAATTATGTGTTTATAAAATGGCTAGAATATTTCAGAATACTATCAGTTCTCTACTGGGGAGAGTAATACTTATAAAGTTATAATTTCTATGAATTAGGCCAGTTTGTTTTAACATATGTGTACGGAGTACTACTATAGCCAATGTATTGTGTTAAATATGAAAAAGGAGAAGTATAAAAGAAAAGTCATATCACTAGCTTCATTGTGGTATCTAAATACGGCAAGCCAAGACATTCTGGAAATATTCATGGAAGAATGGGAAAACCATTGTGATCAATAATGCAACCTGCCCCAAGACAAAATACTTCATACAGATGATGGATCTAAGATCTATTTATAGCAGTAATGGTCCCTTCAGAAAGTGCAATCACCTGAGGAGATTACACCTTTAACCATATAAATGCATTATATTTGTTTTTAGAAGAAAATTCAGGGCAACACCATGATAAAAAATAGATATTATGACATTTGGGAAACATAATGCCAGAGTTAGATAATTTTCTTTAAGCTTTTTTATTTAAACATATAATGTAATCCCACCACCCTCTCCCAACTCCTCTCTCCCCCCACCCCCCTCAGTTTGTTTTATGACATTAAGAGTCTCTTTTTGTTTGTCTCCCTCCCGATCCCATCTTGTTTCATTTTTTCTTTTCCTACCACCTTAACCCCCACCCCTGTTGCATCTCCACTTCCTCATATCAGGGAGATCATGTGATAGTTGAGTTAGATAATTTTCTTAGGCCTATGTTATTATACTGGATGTAATTGAACGGAAAATGGAAGAGTCCCTAAACAATATCTCTCAATTCCGTGTTCTAAATGGATTAGAGGAAGCATCATGGTAGAGTCAAACATATTTGTGTGGGAGTTCCCAGTTAATTAACTATCTGCATGGTTTTAGACAAGTAACCTAATCTCTTGGAGCTTTTATAACTTCATCTGTAAAATGGAGATAACATATAGGCATAAAGTTGTCTCCACCTATCTTACTTACACTTATCTCTAGTTTCAAACAGAGTGGCACAAAGTATATGCTAAAATAAATGTCTCTTGAATACAAACACTTATAAAATTCCTGGTACATTATTTTCCACTTTGTAGCATATGGGGTTAGGTCACCTTGTTAAACTTCCATTGTACACTGCATTGGTAACAACTGTTAATATAAAACTGTTTATTTACCATTGTTTTATTTTCCTCAACCTTTAACTAGACATAAGACCATGAGGCAAAAATACATATCATTTTTTTTCAATAACTCAAATAAATGTATGTGCAATGTGTAAGATAAGCACTCGATACATTTCGTTTTTCTTCAAGATTGAAAAATACAAGAAACAAAAATGATTGTTACCAAGGTATTATGGGTTTGAAAGTTTCCGTAAGTGATAACTGCCAGTGGTTGTCCTAAAACACAGAAAAGGTTTTCCTTGGGCCAATTAAGATTTCCTGTTTACTAAAACTCATAGGATAATGATTTGCCATTTATAATTTACTTTTACATTTGTTTTCTGAGTCATTCATTCATTAGCAAACACTAAAGTACTTATTACCTAAGAAAGAATTAAAGCAAGATGGTCCTTGCCCACATCATGCCCACATAATTTAGCAGGAAATTGGAACATCTGATTTTCAAAAAATATCTTGTGATATAATTAGGACAGCTATTTTTAGCTTTAATGTACAGATTCGTGAACAAAAACTCAGAGAAGTTAAACGACTTTAGCTAGGTAATAATTAGTAGGAGTCAAGGTCTTCTAAGAATAGGGTTCTTTCCACACACTGGGTTTTCCTATATATTTTCATGTCCATTATCAACCAAAATAAACTTTCATGTACTTCAAAGTAGAAATCAATACACTACTTTTTTTTTTTAATCTTTTCTAGGATAAACCATTTTAGACCTGTAAACCTCTTTATAAATCTTCTATATCCTCTCAATTTTGTCAAATATTACTGAAGCTGAATACTTCCCTGAGGAGTTATAATTTTAAAATATAAGCCTCTTATAGATTATAATATTTGATTATACTTTGAGTTGTAACTCATGACAAACTATGATGGAAGAGATCCAAAAACCTAGTAGTCAAAGTCTTTTTAAAATCTGAATATATTGAACAAGCTATCAGAAAATTATAATTTATTTTTATTTTTGTCAGCACAGAAGAAAAGCATGTACAGCGTGTTTGCCCATAGCAGTCAATGCACGAAGACACCTCATACTTCTGGCACTCATTTTAAATCATGTTCAATAACAACATGTTTAAAATGAAGGCAAGCTGTCATAAGGCAAGCTGGGGTAATAAGAGTTTGGCAATTAAAAAGCACCAGCACATTTACCAATCTGAATATTCAAGAATTGTAAATCATTAATCATAAGTAAACCACCTGCTGGGGACACTCTAACCCAGCATAAAGATTTGCCATGTGCATAATTGTCAGTTTCTGATTGAATTTTTATCCAAGGAACAATAGTATTCAAGATGATTTGGGTGAAACTTTTATTAATTTTGAAAATAAAAATAATTATAGCCCTCATGGCATTTCAGATATTGAAATGGTCCTGTTTAAAATGGCAATGATTTTCATAGTCCATTACATTTTTATCAATTATTAAATAGCTTATTGTTATAAGCGATGAAACAATATTTAACCTTTGTTTTACTTTTTTTTCTGCTGTTATCACAAAGAAAAATGAATCTGACTTGCTGTAAACTTAAGAGTTCTTTTTTTTTTTTTTTTTGACAGACAGAGATCATAAGTAGGCAGAGGCAGGCAGAGAGAGAGGGGGAAGCAGGCTCCCTACTGAGCAGAGATCCTGATGCGGGGCTTGATCCCAGGACACTGAGATCATGACCCGAGCCAAAGGCAGAGGCTCTAACCCGCTGAGCCACCCAGGCGCCCCTAAACTTAAGAGTTTTAGCTAAGCATACAGCTTTCGCTCATTTTTTAAAAAGATTTTATTTATTTATTTGACAGAGATCACAAGTAGGCAGAGCCGCAGGCAGAGAGAGAGGGGGAAGCTGGCTCCCCGCTGAGCAGAGAGCCTGATGTGGGGCTCAATCCCAGGACCCTGAGATCATTACCTGAGCTGAAGGCAGAGGCTTAACCTACTGAGCCACCCAGGCAACCCCCATTTTTTAACACATATACGTAAATGTATAGCCCACTTTGTTATAGACTGTCAGCAGTATTTTTACAATAATTAGGTACTCTTACCTCCATAGTTTTCCAATCAGTTGCAAAATATGTGTGTCTTGCTGGTTTTCGTGGCTTATTTATATTGTCAAAATCTCATTACTTCTTTTTATAACGAAATGGCTAAGAACTCCTGGGTGGGAATTAACCATTTGTAAAACTTAAAATAATTTTAGTAGAATAGAAGAGAATCTCCTTCTTCATGATGCTTCATGCATTAAATCTAGTTGAAGCACTTTCCACATTACAAGTCAGCAACTTGCTGAGAGTAAACAGAAGGCCACCACTGTCTCAGCATCCCACAAGTTAGGCTGGCACTTGAGTGGTAGTGGAGGGAGCACACAGAGGTTTCACAGTTCCCAGGACTGACTGATGGGACTGAGGCAGCGGAATCCCCCAGTGTTGTTCACAGAGGTGGGGTAAGAAACCCAGGAGGATGGGGGACATAATTTTGACTGAGAGGCAGGAGACTAGAAAAAGCCAATACATAAATCTCTTGGACTGGAACCCACAGAAATCAAATAACTTTTACAATATTATCTAGCCAAGCTATGCTACTATGATTTGCATTCCAAATCTATCTGCATGGGCAAAGTTTTCCCAATGTTTTAAACATGCGCATTTGTTTGTTGGGTTTTTGTTTTTGTTTTTGTTTTGAGCATGTGAATTTGTGATACATGCCACTCTTTGAGTACTTTTGACACTAAATTCATGATTTAGTTTGTTTCCCACTGTTTCTGAGAGTTTAGATTCCATCAAGAAGACTAGTAGCACCTGGGGTCTGTTCCTGTCCTCAAGATATTTTTATTTATGTTTGATGATGCCGATGCAGGTAGTTCTCAGGTGAAACTTTAAGAAAATTCGACATGATGCCTCCTGGAAAACTGGGATCACATAGCTTCTTAAATCGTATGGCAAAACTTCTGAAAAAACTGATTGCTAGGTAGCAAGCAAGATGGTTCTAATGCATACTGATTCTAAATGCTCCATAATGAGCATAGATTTCTTTCATAGATCTCTGTGAAATTCTAGCTTCCTTATCCTCTTTATTTTGTCTCCTTGTTTTTTAAATCCTTATTTTTACTATTTGTATTCTTTATTCATTCTACACTATAGTCAAATATAGGCATTTATTACATTTCAGTCATCAGGCAATAACTTCTTTCTTTTTAGATCTTTAAGATCACCACTGTCATGACCTGTCTTAGCAAAACACTCAATAACTTATAAGCTTTGTCCAGATTGATTATTCCCTGCCAACCCACCATACTTGTTCTTTCCTAAATGTGTTTCTGAGCATGCCACCCAGCTACCTAAAGCCTCTCTTTGGTTTCCCAATAGTTCAGAATAAACTCAGTAGTCTACAAACCCTGTGTGTTCTATTCTCCTCTCTTGAGCCTTATTTTTTAAGATACTGCCCCACAGTCTCTCTGGTCCAGACTAAAAGAAAATTCTGAAGTCCCTCCCACCAGGCATATTTTTGCATGCAGCAGGACTTTGCAAGTGCTCTTCCCCCTGGAAACCTATTTTATGATAAGCCCAGTACTCTCTTCTTTCACCAACCTGTCCTCCAAATGTTAGTACCTGGACTATTCCCATAGGGAGTCTTCTCTGACCTCCCTGCTTGGGTAAAATCCCTATTATGTGATCGCACAAACTCTTTGTCAATACTTTATACAGCTGCAATTTTACATTTTTGTGTAATTATTTGATTAGTATCTGTCCTCCACTGTATTTTAAATTCCATGGGGGTAGGTACAATGTCAACTTTTGCTTTCCAGAGCTCTTGTACCGAGTATGTGGCACATTTTAGGTGTTCAGTGAATGCATGTGTCAAAGGTATGAAATGTTAAAAAGGTATTTTATGTCCCTAGGGAATTGGGAATCCTTCTACAGACAAGAGGGTGACAAATTGTAAACTTGGCAGAGCATAGTGAGATCTGTGACATAGGAAGATTTATCTTAGCAGTTGGAGAACGCACTGGAGAGGGAAAAGTCTGTGAGTGAAGAGGAGTTCAGACAGCTACTGTATCAGACTAGTTTATGAAGAGTGGGGTCCGGACAAGGAAAGTGGCTATGCAATGGAGGGTTGTGGAGTTGGGATACTAGTGTTTGAGAGAAACATGGGAATAATGGGAATCATTGTTAAGTTCCTATCCTGAAACAAGGTAGATGAGAGATCAGGAAGTTCTATCATATAAGGAGAAGCATATTTTGGAGAAAAGTATAAATTCTTTGTCTAGTATAGCAAAGTATACACTGTCAAATAAGCTTTGACCCTTATTAGGGATAGGTCTGCTACTCAAAATCTAGCACCACCTGCATAAAGGTATACACTGAAACAAGGAAAAAGAGCTATCATACCCTTGATATCATCCTTCCTCTAACTATCCAGTTCAAAAAAGTGGAGTCATACAGCTAATTTACAAAGTCCTGTATCCTACAGAATATGTCTCATCTCCACCAAATATACCTTCAGGTATAGCAGTACTTCTTTATTTACACTGTCATAATTTCTGGAACCTCAAACTCTCCTTACATTGACCATGAAAGGCTGAAGCATCTCCCTTTCCAAAGAGTTTCTCTGTCTCTTAATGGTACTGCTTAACCATCCATCATTCATTACTCTGCCAGACTAAGCTCCTGAAATGCTGCTTTCATCTTAAAATAACTTATAGTGGTTCTCTGTTGTTTTACATCTTAGATGTTGACATCTAAGTCAAATTTGGTCTTTTTGCAGCCCTCAATAAAAGACCGGTCTTAACTGTCTGTTCTCCAACATGAACCCTATAGTAAGTTAGATCCTGTGGTTCCCTGCTGGCCACTTTTCTCTCCACCCTTTCTCCTGCTTCATGTCAGTCCTGTTAGCATGTTAAGTGCATGATAAAAATTATACTTCCTAGAGCGCCTGGGTGGCTCAGAGGGTTAAAGTCTCTGCTCTAAGCTCAGGTCATGATCTCAGGGTCTTGGAATGGAACCCCACATCAGGCTCTCTGCTCTGCAGGGAGCCTGCTTCCTCCCCTCTCTCTCTTTGCCTGCCTCTCTGCCTATTTGCGATCTCTGTCTGTCAAATAAATAAATAAAATCTTTAAAAAAATTATACTTCCCATCTCCTTCACAAATATGTCCACCTTTTCTGATTTCACATTAGTCTTTACTTTTTCACTTTCTAAAACATGTACACACTTATTTTGAAAACTTTGATATACATTTCCACTTTTAAAGCTGTTTGGGGTGCCTTCCTACTCCTTCACTTCTTGGCAGCCCAAATGGCATGCAGCAAGGCATTTAGCACATGCCAGGTGCTCAGTGTATTCTCTTTGTGATGACTAAAGAGGATGAGCTCTTGTCAATACCCAGAAAGATTTTAAAAAGTGGAATTTCCTGAACGGTTTATTTTAATGTCAACAGGGCACACAGAAATACACTATAGACGACACCTGGTGGCTCAGTTGTTAAGCGTCTGCCTTGGGTTCAGGTCATGACCCCAGGGTTCTGGGATGGAGCCCGCATTGGGCTCCCTGCTAGGCAGGAAGCCTGCTTCTCCCTCACCCACTCCCCTGCTTGTATTCTCTCTCTTGCTGTTTCTCTCCATCAAATAAATAAAATCTTTTTTAAAAAATACAGTATTGAGAAAAAGGGGAAGACAAGTGCTGTTTTTACCAAATAATTAAGTAGTTCTCGGCAAAGAACTACTTCAGATCTTGAAGATTCAATTTTGTGCATTGTAATGGTGCCATCTAGCACACCCTGAAGTTGATTTGATGGGCCTCTAATTTCTGTTCTTGTGCTTGACCATGGGATGTATCTTTCTCTTATTACGAATGATTTATTATAAGCTGTCAATAAATATATCATTTTACTGTAAAATTCCATTTTATATGAGCAATTGGGTTCCTTAGACATTGACAACAAAGTTGGTTTGGCTTAGAGTAGTTAGTGAAAAATAGCTGCTTCATCTGATTCTCTAAAAGTAGCTCTTCTTTATCAGGCATCTGTTGACCCTGAATGTGGAAACCTTCCAGAGGTCATGGGTTTTCCATTAGCTCCAGATTAACACCTTTGGAAATTAACAATGCAGTGTTTCTGATGATGAATGTTTGGGAAAAGTGAATCATCATTTAGGCTTTCAGAATTTACTAATACCTTATACCCTGATTAATCATGTAACATATGTACACGTTCATGTATTCACTCATTCATTCACTCGACAACTATTTGGATATATCGTGGAGTGTGAGAAAACCCTCTGTCCTTATGGTGCATTTATTCAGGGCCATTGATTTTTATCAGATCCTATGATGTAATTAAACTACAATCAACTTAGAGCACAAATATGGAACCAAAGTTTACCGGTTTATGGTCCAGTTATACTGGCAAAGAACTTACCAGTCTCTCAGTTTTTTCATTTGAAAATTGGAGATTATAAGGAGTATTTTGTCAATACATTGTACTAAAGGTTAAATATCTTAATATCATTAGGCACTAAAAAATGTCATGTAGTAAATACTAAATAAATGTTTGCTACCATTATACTCAATCTATTAAAAGATTATTAATCAGCAATGTGTGTATTCATTGTAAAAGTGAGTTGCTTGCTGTTGGCGAATCAAAAATAAGGTGTGATCTATCTAAAAATATATGAATAAAAGACAAGGTGAGACAGAGCAAAACTTTGCATTAGGTTATGTACAAAGAAAGTAGTAGGTGACTCTAAGAATGTAACTTTACATAGCTATTAATTTTACAAAGATAATTATTAGCTTCCCCGCCTATCTCTGTTCTAAGGACTTCTATTTGTTTACATATATTTTGCCCATAAATTATCATTTATATATACTGATTACAAAGCACAATCACCTATATGTTTCCCTTTTCTAAAAATAAAATTTGAAATTAAAATAAAAATGGTTGCTACACATTTTAGCTCTTTACATATCTGTCTTTTGACTCTTTTTTAAAGATCAAGTTAAATAAACACTAGGGATTTTATATGTACTTGACTAATTAATTGGCGCCATTACCAATCTCATTGCGTTTATTAAGAAAACTTTATGAGAACAATAAATCCTAGTTCATCAGGGGAAATTAAAACTTATGGAAGTTAGTAAGAAATAATCATCACTGCATTCTACAAGTCGAGGTCCGCAGCACATAGGAGGACACATTCCCTTGTTACATTCGGCGAGTCAGACCTGCCATTCATTAATTTGCTCAATACTCGCTCACCGATTCTTGTTCTCTGCCCTCTCTAAAAATGCCCCACTCAAAATTATCACTTTCTTTTAAATTTCTGCAGCCACTAATTTTGTGGGAGTTTAGGGAATAATATAATTTCATGGACAGAATTCACTTATTAATTTCCTTAATTCATTTTAAACCCAACCACAGCACAGCCTTGGCATTCAGAGACAACACTTTGCAGAAGGTGAACAGTATAAATTTCAGCATGGAAATGTGCCTGTGAAGTTTCACGTTTCAGATGATGGAGAAGATGGTTATAACACTTTACAGGAGATGGAAGAAAACATGTGGTGAAAGCAGAAAACAAAAGAAATTTATTAAGGGAAAAGAAGTGCCTAACCACAAATAGCAAAGAAGAAAAACTTTAGCTTTAGCAGGGAACAGGAATCCCACTGAGAGCTGGTGGTGCTGTGGCAGGCAGCCCCTGAAATGACCTGCAGTGATCCTTGCCTCTGAATATTCATACCATTTTGTAATCCTCTCCTTTTGAGTGTGGTGTGGACCTAGAGACTCATTTCTAAAGAATATGATATAATAAAAGTAATAGGATGACACTTCCAAGATTAGGTTACAAAAGATTCTGGCTATTGTCTTGCTCACTCTTGGTCTCTTGCTTTTGCTGAGGGAAATCTGCTGCCACATGTGAACTGCCCAATAGAGAACTGATACCTCTAGACAATAGTCATCGAGGACCTGGTGTGTGCCAACAGCCACGTGAGAGAGTGAGTTTGGATATGGACCTCAGTGGGGCCTTGAGATGGCTATAGCCCCAGTCTCCACCTTGGTTACTCACAGAAATTATGAGAAAGTAAATGCTTGTTGTTTCAAATCTACCTCATTTACTTAATTGAACCGGAGTTATCTGTGCCCGTGCACATCCATGCATTTGCTGTTAAAATAGTAGCTTCCGGAGGACAAAGTAATACCTGAGAAGTGTTGTACACTGTTTATTTCAGAACATAAATGCGTATCAGTTTATTTATGTGTCCTCTTGATAAACATAATAGATTTTTTTCTATCAAAACAAGTTATTGATTGGAACTTAGATTACCTAAACAATTGTTTCAAATCCCTCATTTGCTTTAGCTTTAGATCATGAGGTGCAAAAATTATTTATTCCAGGTTCAGCATGCTTCCACTTATCATTTTGAAAAAGAAAAAGAGAAAAAGCTTGCAACCGAAATTTGAGGAATGGAAAGTTGATACCAAATCCTCTGTAATCTGTCAGAGGAAAACAACTCCCTTTCAAGTCACAGGAAACCAACAGCATGAAATGTCATTTTACATGGTTTCACTTATAGTTAATTCCATAAATTGTGATTAGTTTGAATATATGTAATATTAATAGCTAACTTTCTGCATCAACAGATACAAACTTCAAAACCCTTGTCTATTTGCTCTTCATTTTTAAAATGCTTGCTTAAAAGATATAATATCAAGGGCTTTTCATGCTTAGAAAAAGATAACCAAATGTAATCCTACAATAATATTTCTGCTTAAACTAGGTTATGCTGATTGACATGTACAGGATATTTTTATGAGTATACAAATATGAAAAAAAGAAATACACATATTGAATTCCATCTATTCTGAAAATAAAATCTAACTATATGAACTATATAACAATATAATGAAGTCCTGTATTTATGTTATTAAAAAAAAAAACCAGCAGAAAATATCCTGAGCAAATGCAGAAGTAATCATACCTTTGCAAAATTATCATTCTCATATTTTAGCAAATATTTTTCACGTACTTGCAATGAGTCAAAACCCACAACTGGAACTGATAAACCTATCTGATAGATATATAGTAATTTTGTGGTTACTTAAACGTGCATTTCTGAAAAGTTTTATCAGCTATCTTTCAAAATGGCTTGTGGATACACATAACATTAAGATAAAAACAAAGAACAAATAACTTTTTAAAATGACAGCAAAGAATAGTGATGATGAAAATATTTTAGAATATGTGTCTTTCAGAGGCTTCTGCTATAAAATTAAATCATAGCCAAGAGAAATTATAATTAGCACCCAATGCCATTAACTAAACTATTTAACATAGGAATCAAAATTTCTAGAATCAAAATTTTAAGCATTGACATGTTTTAAAATATCTCAATAAGTTTTACAAAGTATTGAATGTAAACATCAATGGTAACTCACATCATTATTTTATGTAAGGGAAAAATACTAATTTCACTCTGATACACTGGGATTTTAAGATGCTTCACAATACAGGTATGTTAAAATGTAAAAAAACATGTGAATGGTATGTCAATGAGATATGACAATCACTTTATTATTCTAATCAAAATACTCCAAAAAAAAGCCTAAAGGTCTGCAAAGATTTGTTGAAGGGATATGTTTACGCTTTTTAAAATACATTAAAATTACTTTTTTCAGCTACTATTTTTTTAGACAAGAGTTTCTATTTCTGTGCTTATAAGAACCCACATTGGTTTTTAATGACCATCAATTACACTTTAATTTTTCATATTACTCATGAAAGAAAATAATTTAGACTCCTTTACAGAACTGCCAATTGCAATTTACCTTGGCTCTTTCGGGAAAGAGAAGGTTCATAAATCAGCATGTTAAGCATTTGCTAAGTGACAAAGAAACAAAATTATAAATGAATAATATAATCCAATATTTTCCTTCAAAAAACAAATTTAATATAGTTTTAGTAAAGAGGTTCTTAAATTTATGATGGGACATTTCTATTTTGTATCTGAGTTTTATTAATGGAAAAATTCTCAAAAGGAAACATAAAAATGTTTGGAAAAATTATTAATATTACCATGCTTTAAAATTTCAATGAATAGAAAGTCTCAAACTATTGGGAAATCTTTGAAATAATAGCAGGTTAAATATTATGTTGGTGACCTATAAAACATAGCTATGATAGAATATTTTCTTCGGCTTGCTAAGCCATGCAATTTCACTGTACTACAAAGAAAAGGTATCTGTTTTAATAAGGAGCTGACTTTGGGTTCTAACTGTAGTGACCTTAGACAACATAAGTCCCCAGAACATTAATTTCTTTAACTGTGAGATGTACATTCCACACATACTTTTTTTTTTAGAATTAAAGAATGTTAAAAAAAAGGAATTAAAGAATGTATATATAAAGACTCCAGTTCAGTGCTTTACATTTAATTGTTATTCCTTGTAAAAGGCACTTGCATTGTTTTATAAGAACATAAGGAAACACCTCACATAGTAGTCTTTCAACAAATACTAACAAAATAACCATTTAATTTTTCAAAATATATTAAAGCAAATAAATCTCACCTTACTTTAATGTATTCCTAGAAATTATCAGTCCTTTTA
This sequence comes from Taxidea taxus jeffersonii, assembly GCA_003697995.1. Taxonomy (NCBI): domain Eukaryota; kingdom Metazoa; phylum Chordata; class Mammalia; order Carnivora; family Mustelidae; genus Taxidea; species Taxidea taxus. Next base: position 223,736 of record ML105625.1, on the reverse strand, counting down.
GCTCTACAGTATAAACCCAGAACTACATACATGTAATTTATCAACCTGGTCAGTACACCTTAGGAGTCATTTGGTAACATCTGGAGACATTTTTGGTTGTCAGGACTAGGGAGGGTCTACTACTGGCATCGGCTGCGTATAGACCAGAAAGGCTGCTAACATCCTAAGGTGGACAAGATTTTCCTCAAAACAAGGAAAATCCAGCCCCAGATCTAAGTTGTGCTAGTACATATTTCCGAGGGCAGTCATTAAACCATGTGAAGACATAAATTATGATAAATAATAATGAAAGAACATGCCTGGAGGTAGTAATGCATCTACAGATTTTTCTAATCAGGACTTTTTTTTTAAATTGAAGATTTTTTAAAAAGTGGGTTTGTATTCTCTCCTCCAGCCATCCAAGATGCTGCAAAGGAAAGAAGGCTAAGGGGAAGAAAGTAATCCTGCCTTTCTGTCATGAAGAAGCAGGAGGCCAAAAAGGTGTTCAGTCCCCTGTGTGAGAAAAGGCCCAAGAATTCTGGCATCAGACAGAACATCTAGCCCAAAAGGGAACTCATCTGCTCTGTCAAATGGCCCCGCTATAACTGGCTACAGAGGCGAAGGGTTATTCTCTGTAAACATCTAAAAGTTCTTCCCCCCTTCCATTAACCAGTTTACTCAGGCCTGGACCACCAAACAACTACTCAGCTGCTTCAGTCAGCCCACAAATACAGACCAGAGACAAAGCAAGAAAAGAATCAGTTTGTTGGCTTGGGCTAAGAAGAAAGCTCTGGCAAAGGGGATGTCCCCACTAAAAGGCTGCTTGTCCTTCAAGCTAGGATTAATAATGTTACCACCTTGGTGGAAAAGAAGAAAGCTCAGCTGGTAGTAATTGCACATGAGGTTGATCTCATTGAACTGATTGTCTTCTTGTCTCCAAGGAGAAGATGGGAGGCTCTCTACGGCATTATCAAGGGAAAGGCCAGGCTGGGGAGTCTGGTGGACAGGAAGGCCTACACCACTGTTGCCTTCACACAAGTTACCTTGGAAGACAAAGGAGCTCTGGATGAGCTGATGAGAGCTATCAGGACCAAGTACAATGACAGAAATGATGAAATCTGCTGTCACCATGGAGGCAATGTCTTGGGTCCAAAGTCAGTGGCTTACATTGCTAAGCTGGAAAATGCAAAGCTAAGGCACTCACCACCAAACTGGGCTAGGTGTTGAATTTTCTCTGCATGGAAGTAATAAAAAGTTATTTTTCAAAAAAAGGGGGGGTTGGTTTGCTAATGTCATTATGTTATCTGTGTGCTTGTTAATTGCTGGACTTTAGATTGTGAAGTATTCTAGTTTTTCTTTTCAAAATCAAGTATGTGACCACCATTCCACCATTGTTCTGGAACATAATTATGAGCTCTTTCCTAAATGCTCAAGAAAATACTTTCTGTGGATTTGTCTCATTTCCCACCCTCAATAGGAAAGAGAAAAAAAGAATATTCATAACAAATCTAAGGATTTATTAGGTTTCAGCAACTGCTATCTCCTTTATTCTAGTTTAAAAAGGTACTTTTAAAATCTTCTGGGGCCCCTGGGTAGCTCAGTCAGTTAAGCATCTAACTCTTGATTTCAGCTCAGGTCATGATCTCAGGGTTCTAGGATCAAACTCCACGTTGGGCTCTGTACTCAGCAGGGAGTCTGTTTGTCTCCCTCTCCCATCGCCCTTCCTCCTGCTTGTGATCACTCATGTTCTCACTCTCTCTTGAATAAATAAATTTTAAACTTTTATATATAAAATTAAACAAAATCTTCTATATTGCCAGCAACCATGTCCCTGCAACCATATTCAAATACCTATGTCCTATCAAATCCCATTCTGAGGCATGCTGTCTTACCATAGCAGGACATTTTACCTATGGACACTCTAACAATTGTTACATAGATCAAGCTAAATTGCCATAATATCTTCCTTCTAAAAGCTCCAGAATGTCTTTTGTGGTTGAAGAATAATCAATTAGTTACTCAATTCAATTCAACAAATATTTATTAAGCATCCATTCATTTTTGTATTTTTTCCCCTTGAGGGCTGCTCTCCTTAAGAGCAGCTGGAAGCAAATGGCTCCCATTTATTAAAGACTTTTATTTTAAAGATGCTTAAGTGCATTTCATATCTCTTCAACTTCTCTCACCAAATCCTCAGAGGCTCCATTGTAGAGGAAATCCATGTTTTGTCATACAAAAACAAGAGTAATGTGTTTCATTTTCATTTTGTCAGGAAAATATCAGCATTATAACTAGGGGAGGAATGTGCAGAGTAGACACAGTATGTCTAAATATGTCATATATTACTATTATAAATAAGCTTATTTATACACTCATATTGATAATGTGAATTTATCTTTCAAAATGCTACATGGGTTAAGGGTTTATACTGCATATTATAAGAAAAATAGCATATTTTATTATATTTTAATTATTCCTGATTTATATCAAAATTTTAATAGTACAGAAGACTGTTAAGTGTTTTGGATAACATATTCTCTTATTTCCAATGAGGACCACCACATTTTCTCCCTTTTTCTCTGTAGGAGCAGAAAGAATAGTTAGATGCCAATTTTAAAATAAATATTCTTTATTTGGATCAATATATAGATGATTCCTTCCAAGAACATTAGTCACAGTACTGCTGGGAACTGTCTCCAGATTTATCCCAGCCAAAAAAAAAAAAAAAAAAAAGATAGAGCATCTTCTCCAGAGAACCCTTGTGGGTTCTTTTCTCCCACCTTGAGATTCAGGAGATTACTCCCACTATATTCTCTTGGGATGCCAAAATAATACCGTATCTGTCATCCATCTTAGAGCTGGGATTATGTTTCTCTTATAGGAGACTTACTGCTTTGACACTTTGTAAGGTTGTTTCAAAGTCAATGTGCTAAGTATGTCAGAGAATACGACTGAAGATACCACAAAAGCACCTGTTTCCCTTAGTTTGAACTGTCCAACCTCTGAATTGAGCTCATTCACCTCATAGTGAGGTTGAACTGTGGCCTAGGATGTTTATCTTGACTGATCCAATCTTTAATTCTCTACATACACATAAAAATGAGAGTTGATTACAACCACAAATGGTACCTTTATTGCCTACACAATAAACTTCATTTTCTACAGCATGGCATTGAAAGCTCTTACCAATCTGATTTCAACCAAGTTCTCGAGATGTTTTCCCCTCCTGGGTGCTTGAAAGAAACTATTTTACATTCCATCTTTTTAGAGCATGGTCTTCTTTACACTATACTTTTTACTGTTATATCTCAAATACCTTTTAAAATTAGTATTTTCTGAAGAAGAGGAAATGTATCTTGTTTATTTAGCACCACGATAGTGCCTAAGATTATACTTTGAACAAAGTAGAAATTTAACAATCTTCGAGGAACTGGAAATGATAAGCAAAATGAAACAAAACATATTGGCATATTTTCATCACAAAAAAGAGAAAAAAAACAATCAAATAAATATTGGGCTATTTCTACAGCCTTGAGAAATGTAATCTGTAGTTAAAGGAATGCTGCCATTAGGAGAATTATCATTTTCTTAATTATCCCACTTACCAAAGACTTGCCTACCTCTGCATTTCTTGCCAAACTAATTGGCTTCTTAACCATTAGGAAACATGCTCACAAATACTTTGAAACTCTTGCTCCAAAGGTCATTTATAGTCTCTCAATCAAAAGTCCAAATATCTTTCTTAGTTCTTATCTTTATCCCTGCTGGTATTTGCCTCTCACACATACATCTTAAATCATTTCCATTATTTGACTTCTGTGACATTTCACTTTCTCAACTCACCCCTTAACCCTCTGATTGCCTACTTAACTGTTTTGTTCATATTCTGTCATTTAAACATCTATTTTTTCTATTTTTGTTCTTTATTCTCATACCTCTTTTCCAGATAAGACATAATTTAACTCATTTATTACTTCATGTATAAAGGCACAGCCTTCACGTTTTCTAAAACGCAGGTCTCGGTAAGTAAATGCTTATTAAATTGATTGCATTAAGTTGTAATTTTCTCTTACTGTATCATCACTGTCACAATAAGGAAAATATCCCATTCCTTATTTTGAAACTGTGTTCTGCAAATTGGGCCTCACATTATGGATTTGGAATCTATAGACTATAAGGTAGTATTAAAATCTAATAAGTAAATACTATTCTTTTCATGGGGCACGATATAGTTCAACTTTATATGAAATAGTAAAATTTATGAAGGGAATGGTTTATTATCTTCGAATCTGAACATAAACAAAATAGCCATTAATTCAAATAGCTGTCTCAGCAGAAAGAGCTTTTTGAAGGCACTTGTGGGATTGGGCTAATCATCAGCAAGTTAGAAAGTATCTCAGGAATGGAAATTACTGTGCATCTGGCTTCTCCCAGAACCCAGCTACATAATACATTGAAATGGAACATATTGCTTGTTGTTGTTTTTTTTTCTTTGTGAAATCTTTAAATAAATTTGGAGAAGATATTATCCTATCATGCTTTCTCATAGGATAATATTTCAGGACTCCAATTACAAACAAGAACAACAGAATGTATTACACAAACATGCTCTATTTTTATCCTTGTTGGTATTAATAGTCACATGCAGCATTCATTTATAGAAGTGAATTTTTCATGGAAAATAATAAAAGTGTGTTCATGGTTCAGTAAGTGAATCTCAGATGCATAACCACACTTGACAGATTTTAGCCTCTAATGCCTTAATCCTTCCCCAGCATCACTGATGAAATCTCTGAAAAGCTAAATATTAATTTGAGAGTATCATTTTTGTTTACATCATCTGGAAAGGAGGATTCAGAGTGCATCTTGTGTAAATTTCAATTATACATAGAATACTTTTTAGAGCCATTTTCATATAACATTTTATATAATTGAACTGTATTCACTTGATTTGGGAGGCCATGAGAATTAATGATACAGTCTGAACATGAGTCAATAAATTAAAATAAAATGACTTCTAAACAGCAATATAATACTTACAATTGGGGAAATATAAATTTCCATTGCAGATTAAAAATGAGAGCTTCGTAAGAAAAATATATAGATAACTAGGGTATGTAAAGCATTTATCTAAAAAAAATTGTTAACTTTAATCTTTCATCTTAAAAGTGATTTATTTTGACATAATTTTAAGTTTGCAAGAGAGGTGTAGTCATAGTATAGAAGTTTCCATATATTCTTATTCCAGTTTCTCCTAATGTTAGATCTTATATAATGATAGTACATTATTCAAATTTAAATTTTATGTTCTTATGTCCAAGCCAATATACCATATTGCATTTATTTGTCATAGCTCTTTCATCTCTTACAATCTGTGGTCCCTTGTCATTGACACCTTTGAAAAGTAATAGTCGGGTATTTTGTAGAATGTCCCTCAATTTGGAATCACCTAATGTTTTCTTATGACTAGATGGGGTTGTGGATTTTATGGTAGAATACTACAAAGGCACAAATTCCTTTCCTAACATAACATACTATTGGCTACAGATACCAATGTGACATTACTGGTTAATTTGGATGTCTTGGTTAAGGTATCTGCTAGGCTTCTCCAGCATAAGGTTATTATTTTTCTTTTTCTAGACACCATTAGAAGTCAGCCACTAAATCCAGATCTCACTGAAGAGGAGGAGAATTACGCTTCTCATCCTGAAAGAAGTAGTGTCAAAGAATTGTGGATTTATGTTAAAAGCACTACAATTAATAAGTAATTGGGGAGACACACTTGAAGTAATGTATATATATCCTGTTTCTCTCTTTATAAATCTGCCATTAATTTAGCATTTACTTTACCATTTTATTTCTTAGTAATATTGATATATTATCTATATAAGAATATATATTATGTACATATGCATATTATTTAATTTATTTATTTATTATTTATAATTGTTCATTTTTTTCCTTCGTCTCAGTGAAAGGTAAGCTCCAGAAGTTGGATGGATTTTACGCATTTTTTAACCTTATTTGTCAAAATGGAGGAAGTATTTCCCATTTAGTTGATAGATTTTTATTGATTAATTGAATACATGAATTAAAGAACCATGAAATGTGTTTTTCGAGAGAACTTCCTTTAAAAAATCCAGTTGCATTTCAGTCTTATAAATATCAATTTATTTGACTTTTTAAATGGATGTGGCACGCTCATTTGTATGCATATTCTACATTGCCTTCATAAAGCTGTCATCAGATTATTCCTATATTATCAGTCAATTTTTCTATTCAGATTTGCTGAATTCATTTAAGCCTTCAAGGAAATTTTTGGTCTATTTGTTCAGTTACTGTGCATCTTATGCACAAACTCCTCAGAGATGAATCATAGATCCTCTTTTTTGCCGCTACATAATTCCATGAAATGTTTCTGTCACATTCTCTGTTAGAGACCAATCACTTACACCCTGGAAGTAATAGTATCACAAATTCCCTGAAGATTTGTCATTACCTCAACTAAAATCTTCTGGATTACATTTCAGGAAGTATTGGATAACAAATAAAAACTTGATTAACATCAGAAAAAATAGCACCATATATTAGAAGCCTAAATTGTATTCTCATTCTTTATTCTTAGAACAGTTTACATTTATCAGTTCGTAAAATTTTTATACAGATATTGCCCAGTGTTGGCCTTTTGAATCTTTCTGACTTTCGAGATTTTGTTTATCAGAATCTCAATTGACTGCTTGGTCAGTCTCTTTCTCTCTTCTCTCTCTCTGAGTCTCTGTCCCAAGCTTTTGTTCCAATCCAGTCTCTCCTCAAGCTTTATCATATGAGGATTGCTTTCTAATAGTAGTTTAGAAATCCTGCAGAACTTTGTGAATTCTAAAAAGCAATAGTGAAAACTAAACATTTAAATTAAGAGAAAAATAACATCTAACTTTAGAAGTAGACAAGTGAGAAAAAGCAGGGTAGGCTTTTTCTCCTTTTCTCAACCTGAAAAAATCTTTTCTAATTCTATGTTTCCTTCAGGTAGCAAAAGTCATCTTCTTAACGAGGTACTTAACACTATATAACATATTCTATATTGTACTTATTTTTTTGTCTGATCACCCAGCTAGATAGAATGTAAGATAACAAAGATATTTTACCATGTATTATAATATCAATAACTCATTTCTTATGTACTTTTCTGTGTTTCTAGCACTGTATTTTGTACACTTCTATATCCCTAGTGCCCTCAGTATGGCTTTGCATAGAGTAAGTGCTCAGTAAATATTTGTAGGATTATAAATGTGAATAAAGTACTAAAGTAATCCTCTCAAATGAATGAAGCTGAATTTGTACAATTTGTCATTTCAACATCCTATTAAATGAAAAAGATAATCTAAACATAAACAGTAAGATGGCTGGTTTAGTATTATATATGCAAAATATAAATGAAATTTACTTTTGCATTTTAGGTTTTTTACATATATTTGATCACTTGATGTTCCTTTCATATATTTGACCACATATTGTCCATACTTTCAATTTCATATTGTCAATTTCTAGGCATATGTGGAGGAAATCTATCCAAAACCATCTTCTAAATACTTCAGTATATAGATTTGAAATAGATACTTTCTATTAGAAATTAGAAATAGAAACTAGAAATTAGAAAATAGAAATTAGAAATAGATACTATGTAGAAATAGATATTTTCTACTACTCATCATTTATTACAAAAAAAATACTATCCTAATGGCCCTAAATACTATATATTCAGAAAACTCAGAGAACAGAAATTATGTAGAAGAGCATATTTTTGGTAGGGATCTCACATTCATGTTTTAAAAAGTAATTTTTGGTAAGATTTCATTTCTTTTGATGGCTGCATAGTATTCCATCGTATATATATACCACATCTTCTTTATCCATTCATCTGTTGATGGACATCTAGGTTCTTTCCATAACTTGGTTATTGTGGACATTGCTGCTATAAACATTCGGGTACACGTGCCCCTTTGGATCACTACGTTTGTATCTTTAGGGTAAATACCCAGTAGTGCAATTGCTGGGTCATAAAGTAGCTCTATTTTCAATTTTTTGAGGAACCTCCATGCTGTTTTCCAGAGTGGTTGCACCAGCTTGCATGCCCACCAATAGTGTACTAGGTCTCTTTCTCTGCCTCTCTGCCTGCTTATGATTTCTGTCAAATAAATAAATAAAATCTTTAAAAGAAAGATTTTATTTATTTATTTGACAGAGATGGCAGGTAGGTAGAGGGGCAGGTGGGAGTGGGGGGGGGGAAGCACACTCCCTGCTGAGCAGAGAGCCGAATATGGGGCTCCAACCCAGGACTCTGAGATCATGACCTAAGCTGAAGATAGAGGCTTAACCCACTGAGCCACCCGGGTGCCCTAATAAATAAAATCTTTAAAAAAGTAAAGAGATTGTGAATACACAGACCTCCACTGTCAGAATTTCTAAATTTGCCTATTTTCACACTTTAAAAAATGTATAGCATAATCCATTGCAAATTATTAGGTAAAAATGTTCCCCAAAGATATAGTAAAGAACGGAATTCAGCAAATATTTTTTAAGACTCTAAAGCTTATTCCAAGGTATTATTGCAAGCAATGTTTATGTATGTGTTAAAATTCCTTATTGACTCATAAATGTTATATATAATGTTTAGCAAGTATGGAAATTAAGAAAAGTAGGAAAAAAAGCATATTCTTCAAGTTATAGTTTGTTACCTCTTAGGTAAATAGTTTTAATTTAAGCCATTGAAATATACATTAGCAAAAGTCCTACATTTAATGCTCACTTAGCATATATGGAAGGAACAATAACTGCCCTCTGTGTTTATTTATAATATATCCTAGTGTTACATAAAATTATTATCAGTTCCAGATGGTAGCTAACTATATATAGGGTTGTAGACTTATTTCTCAACATGAATACAGGCAAATTTTTTGCATTTCTAATACTAAATCTCTAATCAAGATCACACTACTCAAAGTAGATGGCCGCTCACTCACACAAATAGAGGAGAACTTAGCTACCACTGCACTAGGAGTGGCTAATGGAGTATTTCTCCCCCAGCAGTTTTTGAGTATCATTTTTCACATGGAATAACTGAGAAAAAAATGACTGTATATGTAGAAGTGAGTCACAACAGGTGAACAAATATTTCTCTTAGGTTAAAACTTTAGACAGTTCTTATTTCCTAGTACTCGTTAGGCCTAAGCAGGATACACAGACTACTTCCCTGGATAGAGAATGAGTTCACACCATCCTGTATGTACATGTCCTCTCTCAGCTGGAGCACAAGTGACCACAGCTTTATCAGAGCCTGATTAAGGAGCAGTAAGACTCTGGTTTTAGAAACATGTATATCACACTTTTGTTTAACATCAAAGATAGCTGTGATGTTTTGCTTCTCTATGCGAGGTGACATCTCATCACTTCATATTCATTTGGTCTCAGAAACTCAATCCTGCCAACTCTAGTGTTATATGCATATCTAAAGTAGAAAATAATTTTTCCAGTTTTATCTTTTGTGATAGTCTCATCAAACAGATATCAAAAGCCTACAGAGCATTAGTCAGGGACAGGGTGATTAGTTTCTCTCTTTATGGATGGGTAATTAATATAAAAAGGATGGAAAAAATCCTTAATCCCATTACACTTGATCCATCATTTAGCAATGCTTTTTGACTCTTCAAGGTAAAATCTGCATGTGAATTTCCCCAAAGCAATCAAGTCATCAGTTTCATAAAATTATAAAACCCCACAGCAAACTGCACATCACTGATATAAAAAAGGGAGTTTTCTGACATCCATCTAAGAGTATCTCATTGAATAAAACTGTTTCAAAGATATCACTTTTAAAATTATTCCTAATAGAATTGACCTAATTTTGCCTTAGCTTATACAATCCAAGAATAAAGGCAATACCTGCATAACAGAAAACACAGTATATCAAAAGAGGGCTAGATATAAATCTACAGATCATCTTTAGGAGTTGGCAAAGGGTTATAGCTCACAGTGACTGCAGTATTACAAAGTGACAGAGCAGTCACTGACTTTATTGCATGATAAAGGCAAGGCTTTCTCAGAATGCTCAAGACAACTTTTCAAAACCCATTAAATGCAACTATCAAGATTGTGCATTGGTCTAATCCACAGTTTTAAATATTGGTCGTTTTTTTTTTTTTAAGATTGATTTACCTGTTTGGATTTGAGAAAGTGAGAAAATAAGAGAAAGAGCAGGGGGAGGGGAGGGGAGGGCAGAGGAAGAAAGAGAGGGAGAATTCCAAGCAAACTGAGAGCAGAGCCCGGCTCAGGATTCAATTCACAATCCTAAGATCATGACCTGAGACAAAATCAAGAGTCAAACACTTAATTGACTGAGCCACCCAGGTGTCCCTGATTTGTTATCATGGCTATTTCCGTTTCCTAATGCTCCATGTATCATAAGATTAGATAGGACTCAAATCAACTATAGTATCATTTATACAAATTATTGGATGTGACACATACACATGCACACGCATGCACACACGCGCTTTTATTAGTATTTTCTTTGCTTTGCATTGCTTCAGTTTTTACTGAAATAAATGATTATCTCTCTTTCTTAATTGTAGTAATATACACAGAACATAAAATATACCATTTTACCAATTTTAAGTGCACAGTTCTGTGACATTAAGTACACTCACATTATTGGGCAACTATCACCACTATCCATCTCCGGAACTTCTTATTTCCTTGCTGAAACTCTGTACTCACTAAACAGTAATTCCCCATTCCTTCCCCTCCCCAGTCCTTGGCAACTACCATTCTACTTTCTGTCCCTATCAGTTTGACAACTCTAGAAATGTCATATAAGAGGAATCATACAAATATTTGTCATTTTTTTTTGTCTTATTTCTCTTAGCATAATACGTCAAGATTCATCCATGTTGTGGCATGTGTCAGAGTTCTTTCCTTCTTAAGGCTGAGTATTATTTCATTTTGTTTATATACTACATTTTGCTTAGAAATAAATAGACACTTGAGTTGCTTCCACCTTTTGGTTAATGTAAATAATGCTGCTATGAAAATGGGCATACACATGTCTTTTGAGTTTCTGCTTTCACTTCTTTTGGCTATGAATCTTAAAGGGGGACTGCTGGATCATATGGCAATTCTATCTTGAATTCTTGGAGGTAATGCCCTACCTTTTTCTATGTGGTAAATTTGGAAAATACTTCCCATTTTCCAGCAGCAATGCTCAAGGGTTCTAATTTCTCTACATACTCTCCAACACTTGCCATTTTCTGTTTTGTTTTTGTTTTTGTTGCTGTTATCGTTGTTGTTGCTATTGTTGGGTTATTTGCTTGCTTTTTAATAATAGCAATTTTGGGCATGGGCATGAAGTGTTAACTCATTGTTTTGCATGCCCTTAATGACTAGTGATGCTGAGCCTCTTCTCATGACCTTATTGGCCATTTTTATATCTTCTTTAGAGAAAGATCTATTCGAGTCCTTTGCTCATCAAGTTGTTTGTTTAATTGTTTTTGTTCTCCCCAAGCTAGAACAACAATATCTTGAGTCCAGAATCACAAAGCAAACTAATACATAGGGCAAAGATGATGTACTATTATCCCCCCACTTCCTGATCCTGATATATCATCATCTTATTAGATGGAGTCGATCTTCTATCTTCCCTTTTCCTTCTCATTACATTTATACAGAATCAATAATTTCTGTGAAATACTCCAAATTTCTTAAGGTCAGTACTGAAATTTAGTAAGTCTAAAAGAGTAGATACATTTTTATAGCAAATTTTAATATTTATATTAAAGAGTAATTAAAAGGCAAAATACTGAATATTAGTTCAATTCAGCTATTTGGTTCTCTTAAGGTCACCCTTGCACCCTTATTTCACTGCTTAAGAAAAAGGAAAGCTCAATGAAGACATGAGCCAGCTAGTAGTAAGAAACTTCAACAGAAATTGTTTTATACGGAAAATCAAACCCACATTAATGCTGTAGGAAACAATAAAGAGTTCTCCAACAAACAGGGTATCTCATTTTTCTGAGGATTTCTAGCTAAAAAACAAATAAATAGATAAATAAATAAACACAGAGCACTCTTGTGTTTCTCAAAAAGCAAAGAGCCAATGTTTAGGAGTTAAAATGAAGCAGGTTCCCGCTCGGTTGAATACTGAACTTTCTAAAAATCCAGAGACCTACACAATGATGAGATGGGCTGCTTTGGAAAGGAGTGAGCTCATTGTCCAATTTCAAGTGTAAATAATAGAATAAGAAGCCAAAATCAGGGGCGCCTGGGTGGCTCAGTGGGTTAAGCCTCTGCCTTCGGCTCAGGTCATGATCTCAGGGTCCTGGGCTCGAGTCCCGCATTGGGCTCTCTGCTTGGCAGGGAGCCTGCTTCCTCCTCTCTCTCTCTCTCTGCCTGCCTCTCTGCCTACTTGTGATTTCTCTCTGTCAAATAAATAAATAAATAACAATCTTTAAATTAAAAAAAAAAACTCTGATTTCTGGGCTCCACTTTAAAAAAAAAAAAAAAAAGAAGAAGCCAAAATCATCACAAGAGGTTTTTCTGCCAGGAGGTTGAAATAGCTGACCATTTGAATTCATTAAAATTCCTGTGTTCATCTGATTCCAAGGCCATTCCTAAATATTATATGGAAAATAAAAAGACAAAAGTTTTTACCCTAAGGACCAAACAGTCTAGGTCAGATGTAACGAAAATGACTGCTTACAGCAACACAACTAAGATACGTAGTTATACATACTACATACAAAAGAATCAGACATTATTTGGAAAGTAATTGTTTTAAGAACAGACTTTTGCCTGTAGCTTCAGCCTTAAAGATTGAATTGTTCCTACTACTGCAGGGCTCAAATGTCTCATTCGCTTATGCTTCAGTAAATTTTCTTTAAATAAAATAAAATTCCTGGGGCACCTGGGTGGCTCACTGGGTTAAAGCCTCTGCCTTCGGCTCAGGTCATGATTCCAGGGTCCTGGGATCGAGTCCTGCATTGGGCTGTCTGCTCAGCAGGGAGCCTGCTTCCTCCTCTCTCTCTCTCTCTCTGCCTGTCTCTCTGCCTACTTGTGATCTCTGTCAAATAAATAAATAAAATCTTAAAAAAAATAAAATAAATAAAATTCCTTGTTCTTTAAAATGTCTCCTTATCAGTTTATGTTTGTGGACTGCCAGATATATTTGTACATGTGCATACGATAGCCCAGAAATGTATCAAATTGTCAGTCATTCAAAAAATGATGACTCGGCATTCTAGAATGTCAGAGAGACATATTCTATTTGGTCAAGAGAAAACTCAAGAATCTTTAGCAGAAGGACTGAATTAAGTGAGTTGCTAACACTTAGATCAGAAAAGAAAAAAAAAACTCACTCAAAAGTAAAACATCCTATACTGTCACATAAATGAGTTGAAATTATTTGTAATTTAGAATTACATGAAATCCTTTATTTTGAGGGATTTTGAATTTCTTTACAAAACGATCTTAGAAATCTTTTGCATAATTGTAAAGTAACATTGTCTCCTCCTTATTGCACCCTCAACCTGTGGTTTGTCAATCCCTGTCTATTCAAGTTCTGAAATACATAGATATGTAGAGTATACGTATATGTGCAAATACGTATATTTCAAGGGTTGAAAGTTTCAGAGAGGTTGAATATGTTGTTATTAATATATTATATGCATTCATACACACATATACACACACATACATACATAAATCTGTGTAGTATTTCATCCTCACTGCCATCATCCTTGTCCAGATCATCCACCTTATCACACACACAGCCCTTAAGAAGAGCAGCCTGAGAGCATCTTCCTATAGCAGCAATGGTAGATGCAGATGATTACCTACATGTATCCTTGAAAACATTCAAGGTGTAGCCATTGCCCTCAAAAGAAAATTCAAACTACTTAGCCTGATCTTAAAAGACTCTAACGATTTAGTTCCAGAATGTTTTTCTTTACTCCATGTACCATCACGTTACCACCCCATGCCTTCTAACTGTCAGTTCCTGAGCCTTTTTTGCTCATGTTGTCTCCCCCACCTAGATTCTTCTCCTTAGGACTTCTTATGGCAATGTCTGTCACTTAAAAATCTAAACACCACTTTAATCACTTTGCATTTAGGCAAATTATCTCTGAGCTCACTTACTCAAAGGAATCATTACTCTTTGAATTCTATCAATTCTATGTATTTCACTATAGTTGTTTTTGTAATGTCTTTGTATTGGATACTTAGTCTCTTAAGGAGGACTATGGCCTCTTATTTTTGTGTCCCCTTATTTTTTTATATTACTTTGCTAGTAGGTAATCAGAATATGTGTTGAATTGAATTGAACTCTCTTTTTACAACTAAAGAAACAAAAGTGAAGACTATTTAAAAGTCTTGTAGAAGATTAGACTGGGCATTATTGGGTGATTCTAAGAATAGAAACTGGGCTCACCCATGACTGCAGTCTGGTGATCTTCTCATTAGAGAATATTCATCCCCAGGTAACCTAATTTTTTTTGACAGCAGGCAATGCTGTAGTACAAAAATAATTACTTAAAGGCACAGTAAGTAATATGAAACTAATTTATTAGGATAATGAATTTAACTTTAGTTTTTGTTTAGATTTCTATAAATTGAAGAAAAAAGTAAAAGATAAATATTGCTAGCTTTAAGTGGAAATTTATTATACAATATCAGCTTTTATATAATCTCCTTAGGGTATAAATTTGAACAAGTCATGAGGTTTTATAGACAGAAAAATAAATCCAGTATTGTATATAATGTTTATATGCAATTGTTACTTGAGACTCTACATCATACCACGAGTTTGCCCTATGGTGTTTATTTGAAATTATATTTATATCTCAATGATTAAGTAAAATATTCATATTTATGTTCTTAAATTTTTACTAAAATAAGAAAAAAGATATAACCATACACACAGAATCCTTTAATCTTTAAATCTTTTGATAAGAATGGCTACTTATATGAGGCTACCTAGGAATGAATAAGAACCAAATACAGATGATGAATCTAACTTCCACCTCTACATTTGTCTGTCAATAAGCAAGTAGATAAACCTTTCTGTGTCTCATCTCTATAATAAGGATTAAAATGCTTACTTTGGTGGAAGGTCATAAGGATTATTTGGTGTGCTTAAAGCACTTTAAATGAGAAAAGCTATTTTTGACTGCATATGTGTATAAAGATACACATTATTTTATTCCTACAAAATTTGTCATTCTGTCATGCTGTACCAGCTAATAAGAAACCCTTACAAATACAATACATGTGAAAAACAATGATTCTACTTCTTTTTAATGAAAAAAATCTCAACATACTTTTAGCGCATGAATCCAGTAGTCATTTTCAAAAAAAATTTCCGAACTTAGTATATTTCAATGATGTTGGCTGATTTATTTTTGACCACATCATTTCAAGAATATTCAAGCTAAGAATTCTGGGGTGTAAATCACTAGCATGTCCCTATAGACTCAAGCAAACTATTGAACAATAAAGTGGAAGATGACAAGCATAATGCCATTTGAAAGAAAAAGCATGTACCTTCAGCTTACTTGTTTTAGAAAAATTTACCTTTGCTTTCCAAAATTTTTAATGTATATTTTTAAAAAATCAGTGAAAACACTTATTTAAGGGACCTTGTCATCTAAGTTCACTGCTCCAATAATCTGGCTTTGTCTAGGCGTAAGATTTTGATTATCTAGGGAAACGAATTTTCTTCACAAATATTCCAGGCTTTTTTTTTTTTTTTTAAGATTTTATTTATTTATTTGACAGACTGAGATCACAGGTAGGCAGGCAGAGAGAGAGAGAGAGGAAGCAGGCTCCCTGCTGAGCAGAGAGCCCTATGGGAGGCTTGATCCCAGGACCCTGGGATCATGACCTGAGCTGAAGGCAGAGGCTTTAACCCACTGAGCCACCCAGGCGCCCCATATTCCAGGTTTTTGATACTTGAGTAAAACAGTCATACTGTTTACCAAATTATCGCAGGTTTATGTACTTTTGTGATCTTTGTAGCTGGAAGTAGTATTAAAATTAAACTCTGTTGTATAAAAATCTTAACCAAAATTTGTGATTAAACACTCAGCTTACTCAGGTAAATGGGACTACTGAGATATGTCCAAACCAAGAACTGTTTTCCTCTCAAAGCAGATCTGAGTCAGTTCCTTCCAGCATAAGGGCAAACAAATATACCAAGCCTCAAAATTCAGCACTGCAGGGAAAAGGCACAAAGCATTTCCTTTGGAAACTTTTTAAAAGCAGATGTTACCAATCTACCATTAGATCCTTTGAAAAATCACACTATTTTACCCAGGACACATCTAATTTTCTGCAGCATAACTTACTCTAAAAGGCTTGAGGGTAAATTGCTTGCAAAATGTATTCCTAGGTAAATAAATAATTTGACCCAAGTACGGAAATATTGGAAAGACTCCAATTAAATAGCAAAAGAGAGCTAAAAAACATGTTGTTTTAATTTTAAAGTAGTCGACTCAAGCTATTGTTTCTGACACTAGTCATATGGTAGGGGCATCTTTTTGGCTGAGGTCTCTTAGTTTCTGACAATAATACCATATTATCAGCTCAGAAGAAAACATCTTTTGAATTCTCTATGGCAAAGAAAGATAATTTGCTTAATACTTTCTGTGAATGAATAATTCTGACAAAAAAAAGTTTCCGTGATAAAGTTACTTGATGAACTGTTTTCTCAGTACAGTGAAAATCATTATATGTTTGTAGTAATCATATTTCAAAAATTCCTTTGGTGGTTTTCACAGAAAAATGCGAATACTGACACATTTTACTTCCTTTAGGGAAATCACCTTTCAACATACTACATTACAATCCTTGCAAAGAGTGATAAGAGGTTGCTTAATTTTCAAATGTCATTTTGTCTACATAAAAATTATTTTAGAGATAATACATTTAATTGAATATGAGAATTAAGAAAGGAACTCTTAGAAGCACAATTACATAAATAAACACAGATGCATGGACTCAAGTTTGAATGAAACAAAAATGAAATAAAATTTTTACTAAAATCAGCAGTTATTGAATAACTGCTGGAACTACTGTATTTGTTCATTGGCTTTTCAAATATGTATTAAGTGTTTGCTATATGCCAGATACTTAGCATGGAATTTGTCTTTATTACCTAATATTTCAAAAAGTAATACAAAAAAGGATGAATGTGATGACTTTTACAAAAGGTAAAACCTAGGTTGTGTTGAAAGTGATGTGAGATATATTCATTCAGTCTTATTTCAGAATATATAGCACATTTACATGGAACCCCAAAATGTGATTAAGATAATGAGCATGGGCATCAGTACCAGCAAGACAAATTTGCAGATTAGATAAAATTTAGGTCAAAGATACTATTTTAAAGAAAACCAAATATAATCACCATGAATTTGTCTTGATTTATAAAATATAATGTATTTTAATATCTGAGTTTTATTTCTCAAAGAATTATATAAATGGTGAATTAGAAAAAATAAAATGTTAAGATTATTTTAATAACACATATTCACTTGAATACCACATAGGCATTATAAATAATGTTATAAAAATAAGTATGGAAAATTAGGCACACTCTAATGCTTTCCGAGATAACTTACAAATATTACAGTTAACATGATCACTATGTAGTAATAGAAAGGTACCATTTGATCTTAGTGCCTTTCACTGTTTAGGTTCCAAGCTCCATGATGGAAGGAGCCTAATTCTTGGTAGGACTTTTCATACCTGAAGGTATATCCATTTTCTTGTCTACTTTTCTCCCAATCAAGTAAAAATACTCTGAATTACCACTTTTAGTGATTACATAATAAATATTTCCCAAATTTTAAATGGAATTTAGAGCTGAGCATTTTCATTCAGATTTATACTGAATTTTCCACCTAATGATTTATTATTTGAAGGAAGACTCCTCTAATTCCCCTGTCAGTTTCAAAACTTTTATATGAAAGTCAAGCTTTATACAACAATCTTTTGAAGCTATCTATCCTTTTTAAGATAAGAAACAAAAATGTTCATTTGAAATAAAAGTTAATTTGAAATAAAAGTTAACCTCACAGCTTCAAATATATTGCTTTAGGAAATAATTATTCCTTATAATGCAATAATAATTGCTGTAATTATTGGTTAGTGATTTAATTTCTATTTCTAAGTAAACTAAGGCATGCTTCAATAGTGTGAAAATCTGTTCTAGAATATTTAGTTACTAAATAATTTTTCTAAACTGAACATTTGTTACCAGATGATCACATAAATAGATAAATATTTTTTAATTTTATTCTATACAATCTAAATAAGTTGAATGTTGCTCTAGAAAAATGAGGATAAAACTCAATGCATGATTGACATTTTTACTATCCAAGTAAAAATACTTGTAAAAATACAAGTACTCCTTCCTCTCCATTGACGAGTGAGCTCATGACTTTCTTTTTGTTTTGTTTTTTGGGTTTTTTTTAGGATTTTATTTATTTATTTGACAGAGAGAGAAATCATAAGTAGACAGAGAAGCAGTCTGGGGGTGGGGTGGGGTGGGGGGGTAGACGGGCGGGAAGCAGGCTCCCTGCAGATCAGAGAGCCTGATGCCACTTGATCCCAGGACCCTGAGATCATGACCTGAGCCAAGGCAGAAGCTTAATCCAATGAGCCACCCAGGTGCCCCTTGTTTGTTTTGTTTTAAATAATATTTTAACGTACTGATTTGGATGTGAGTGGAAGAAAATACATTTTGACTTGGCAATAGTAAATAAACATTTAGAATTTAGAAGAATTTAAACTTCTAAATTATTATTCTAAAATTTCCCTAAAACAACTTTATAAACAAAATCATTAGTTTTTCCTTAACTATATTATACTATAGAGAAATTTGACTCAATAGAAAGATATAGTTTACTATTTATGATTCCTCAAAAAGTATTTTTATTGTTCACATACCTGTGAATAGAACAATTATGATTCAATATTTTACTATAGAATCTAGAGAACCAAGTCATATATTATGCTTTCGATCTCATTACAGAGTAATTGAATTTCTATGCTATATGCAATTTTATAATATATATTTAATAAGTAATACACAGCTTAATATATAACACATCATACTGAATTAAAAGCTTAAAAAATTACAACACATGGGATAGTATAGGTAAAGAGTGTTTTAAATCTTTGTTTTCTAGAGATTAGTACATTCCACTTACATTGCTTTGCTACATAATAAGGCAAATGCAAAGGCAGCTTCAATGTAATGAAGTACAGCTTCACTGAGAGTCATTAGGCACTGATTTTAATGCCACGTCTACAAATGACATTATGAACTTGGCACTATATTTCAAACTTCCTATGCCTTAAAGAACTATATCTGGGTTAAGTGAATCTACATCAAAAGACAGTTGGGAAGGAAAAATAAAAGTGCCTTTACAGAAAGATACTAGACAAATTTAAGATACTATCTATCAGAGCTTATGCCAGAATGCCCCAAGATATTTAATATAAATCCACTGAGAATATTACATTCAGAGAACTATAATTACTGGTTAGTAATTTAATTTTCCTAAGAGGCAAGTACTGTATCACTTACTCTTTGAGAAAAATAGTAAACGATTTTAAATGAAACTTGGACATGTTTACAGACTCTTGCCTATGTTTTTGAACAGTAACTTCTTTAGTTGGTATGAATTTCGTATCTTAAAGGATAATGTTTATCACAGACTCATCACATTTATTCATTACCTAAAACATACAGAAGCAAAAAAACTTTAAATATTAGAAGTTTTTCACTATTAGAAATATATGTCACTACAAAGAAACACCTATTAAAAGTATATACCCTAAAGTATATATTATATCAATATAAAAATATTTATTTGCTCTTATAAATTTATTAAGCAAAGCCCAGAGCAATATAGCATTAAGAGTAATTTTTAAAATAGAGTGGGAATTCCTTTTTAAATACATTCTTAAGTTCTTAAAGTTTTCTCAAATCACTGAATTAAGTATTTCTCTTTAAAGATTTATGAGTACATTTAACTTTATTTAGATAAGAAATTGGCAAAATCATCTCATGGAAGAGATGTCATTTTTAACATTTATCTTTTGTGATGTTTTGCAGGTATGCAAAGATAAGTGAAATTTTAGAGCTGTGATTATATGAACTAGAAATTAATTTATGAAATTGGTTAGGGAGCTGATTATAGTCCCCAGTTAGTAAATTTAGTACAAAAATACTATCCTCTTATATTCTGGGATTCTTTATTATACAACTCTGGACCTTTGGACTTGGAGGTACTTTTTAACATTTTCCATTCCACGTGATATCAAGATTACATATATGAAAAATATATTTAACATTTAAGACTAAGCAGATGAAAAATATGTTTAACTATATTACATAATAGTTCTTGACTGCTTCTATATTATGTATTTTGACGAAAATAGTTTTGCATGTTCTTTCCAAGTTTGGAAGGAATGTCACCACTTTAAAATGGAAATAAAAATGTCATGTTAAATGTACTATTTCACAAAAATAATAATGCATAAATACCACCATGTTTAAACATGTGAAAGACAAATCTCCAAATAAGGACACTCCTAATGTGTTTATTCATTTGGGGCAGATTCTCATTCTAAAAGAAATAATAAAGCAATCGCAGAGATTTGCCTATACAAATCAAGACATGCCTGATTGTATTCTGAACAACTCTCAAGAGATGTATTCTTGCAGCAACTTCTATCAGGAAGTGGAGGAAGCTTTAACTTTGAATACTGGAATTCAGTGAGAGCAGGCATCCTCCTAAAGGGCTGCTGTTTGAGAATTTAGGATTTTAAAGATCTGTGCCCGACAATTGATTGGGGGCTAGAGCCACAGTCACAAATGGATTCAGAGGCAAAGGTTTACCCAAACATCGTTCCCTATTCCTTTTATCTCCCCTCTTCTCGAAGGAGAAATGATAAACTATAGCTTGATACTGTCTGTAATGTTGTCTCTTTTAAAATCTTTGGAAAAGACAATACCAGGAAGTTGAGTAAACATTTTATGACACTTGTCAATATCTACCAGTTATCTTTTTCAATTTTCATCCATACCCAGCCCACTTTCACGTAGTTACCCCAAGATTTCACGTGAAAAATATCTAAGATAAGCCAAGAAGCCAAAGAAGCCCAAGGACAAATGACTCCTCTGTCTATCCATTCACAGAAGCTGTTTCTTCAAATATAACACATGCTGTTACTGCCATCAATTTTTAAGCACTGAAGTTGATGCCAAAGTTTTTGACAACATACAAAACTCATCTTTAGGCTGTTATGTGAATGCAGACTGTCATAACATTTAAATGAAATGACTAAAACTGAAGCGGCAAATAAATAAGACTTTTTATAGTATTTATGTTTTCACCCCTAGCCGTTCTCATTTTGGGGAGACCAGGGTATGCGGATATGTTACAATTTATTTTTTAATGTTAAATACACAGCTTTATGGTATAAGGGGATAAAGTCATAAGGGTACATTTTACTCTCCAAATAAATTGCAAATTCTATGTCATTCAGTCGGTCCACAGACTGACAGCCACTGACTTATCCACTGATTGTTAGTGTACTAAGAGTTACTACTCAGTGTTTACTGAACTTTCTCCTGCCTCTACACTGCAGTCCATGTGGTTGCTGTTGTCTCAGATTCTTTTCACCCCTTTCCCAGCTTGCTTTACCAATTTTTTTACTGGAGTTTTAAGATATGTCTCAAATGTCATCTGGCAAATACCTATTTACTCAGTTATGGGTCCCAACAAATAAACTGCTTGTAATACATTTAAACTGCAAAGCATTTCAAAGACTTCTGTGGTGTTTTCAACATGGTCTGGAGATTTGCCAATCACAAAAATGCAATAATATATTATTGGTTTCTGTTAATGATACGATCACACTAATTACACATTTCATAATGTTATAATTGCATATGATATGCAATAACCTGACTATGTTGCACAGAGAATGGCAATTGAATCACCATTTTGTATAACTATTTCAAATTTACATGAGGAGTTTGAGACTGAGGTTACTTGAATTTCTATTCATCTATCAGAAAGATAATTAAATTATACTTTCTTTCAAGAGACCTATATACTTTTTCTTTAAAATATTTGTATCTCCATCCACATAATACATATTATTATTTAATGTTATAGTGTTCCTATTTACACTTACAAATATATTGGTGCCAAGGGTGTTCTTAATAACGTATGATTCACATAGGAACAGATACTTGGCAACTTTCTAGAAAACATTTTTGCTGAGAACTTAAAATCTGTAAGAAAAGCTGAACTTCCAAGATTATATTCTAAAGAATGTAAAGTGCAAAGATATTATTATTTAAAAATACTATGTTAATAAATAATGTATAAATCTAATTGGAGTTCTGTGTGATGTGTGTACAAACCTTTTTGCATAAACCCTAGAAATACAAACCTCAACCACAGTTATTTTTTAATGGCACATAGCAATCAGCTTCCATTAGACTTGAAAACCTCAAAATAATGGTCTTTCTAGCTTGAGCCTAGTGCTACCAGAATCATATTAAAAGATAAAATTAGCAAGAATATTTAGAAGTATAAAACTAAACAAACCCAGAATTTTTTTACATACTCTAAGAAATAAACATGTCATTACTTATTGTTTGATTAGAAAGAAATGGTAAGCACACTGTACAAATCCTTGTATTAAGGACTCTTTGCCCATAGCCAAACTCAAGTATTACAATATACATTTTTTCCATAAAAGCATTCCTTTGATCACATATTCACTCCTCTTCTCCTCATAATGACACCAGATTTCAAGACCTACTGAAAGATGTAACAGTAAGACCCCATCCAGACCCCAGAATATAAATAGAAACTCCCTTTTTAGCTCTTAAATCCCTACCACTTAACATACCTGGTTCATATGATGAATTCAATGAATATTTTACAATAAATAGCTGATGACTAAAAAATAAATGTACTTAGTTTTTCTATTTAGTGTTATTCAACATCCCGAGTTAATACGCTCTTACAAATCTGCTTACTTGTGTCAACAATATGATTCATACTTTCTTATGTCTTCTCTTTCAACAGATAAATGTATACTATCCCCAGTTTCTTGCATTTATTTGCTACTTTTTCATTCATTAAACCCACAATTAATGACATCTTATTTTGTGTAATTTTTCTAGTTTTTAGTAGGCTATGTGAATCCTGAGCCCTGAACTTACAGGGCCATCATGATAACAAAGCTTCTTAAGTGGGAAATCCAGACCTGACAGAGGGTTCTCATAAAAAGGAGGGGGCCCAGAACATTCATCTGGGATACAGAAACAGGAGAGAACATCTTTTCTCACATCCTCCCAGACTCTACATAAACATTTAATGAGACAAAATGAGTTATTTGACATTTGCTTCTCCAATTTTCTCAAAATATGTCCTTGAAAACTTTTGTTCCAATGTTTTTTGTCACAGCAATAAAACAAATGTGTAAGACTTAAATATACTGAATGAATATAACAAATAGGTAAAATATAAATACAATTAATGGATAAATAAGTCTAGTAACATATACATATGTATGTATATATGTTTTACATATAATATATATAATCTATCTCTATATATAGAGAGATAGATAGAGATATCTTTCTATATCAAAAATGATGAAAACATGCATTCCAAAAGACATATGCACCCCTATGTTTATTGCAGCACTATTTACAATAGCCAAGCTATGGAAGCAACTCAACTGTCTATCAATAGTTGAATAGATAAATAAGATAATGGTATATAAAACAATGAAATATTACTCAGCCATAAAAAGGAGATCTTGCCATTTGCTATAGTACGAATGAAACTAAAGGGTATTATGTTAAGTGAAATAAGTTAGAGAAAGACAAATACCATGTCATTTCACTTACATATGCAATCTAAAAAATGAAACATATAAATAAATAAACAAACAAAAAGCAGAAACAGACCCATAAATATGGAGAACAAACTTGGTTTCCAGAGGGAAGGAGGTTGGAGGGTCGGGTAAAATGGATTAAGGGGAGAGAGATACACAGGCTTCTGGTTATGGAATAAATAAGCCATGAGGGTAAAAGATACAGCATAAAGAATCAAGTCACATTTATGGTGACTACCATAAATCGTAGCTACTCTTGCGGTAAACATAGCAAAACAAACTTGTGGAATCACTGCACTGTGCAACTAAGGCAACATTGTGTGTCCACTATACTTCAGTTAAAGAAATAAAATTAAAAGTAAAACCAGTCAGTAAGTAGTATAATATAAAATGCTTTCTGGTTCAGCTAATGTGATTAATATTAGAAAACAGGCATAGTTTTATAACAGAATGGGACAAATAGAATGAGTAGTTGGTCTATATTGTATTTAATGGAACAAAGACAAAAATAAAATAGTTTTACCAAGACATACATCTGTCCTGCAGCTTTAAAAGTTCATTTTGCTTCTGAGGAGGATTTAATCCATGGAAAGGGGCAACTGGCTCATAATTTTTTGTTTGTGTCAAAGACATGGTACAAATAACTCAATCATTTTCACTTTAAATTCAGGATAGAAATAATATTTATTTCCTCTATTTCCCATTGAGTGCAAAACTCTTCCAATTATTAAACTCCATAGCTGGTTATATAATTCCTTAGAGACTTATTCCTACATGGGAAGACTAATTATTGCAGAAATGTCAATTCTTTGAGAAATAATTTATAGGATTTGTGCAAGCTTAGACAAAACAACAGTTCAGAAAACTTGAAATAATACATTTAATTTTATCTGAAAGAATAAACAGGAGGAAATCTCCAAGAAAATATTTGAGAAGTATCATGAATGGGAAGGTTTCCATTTGAGATGCTTAAATATGTCATTTTTTAAAATCAACAAAAATGGGCAATAAATAGATAATCTCAGAGATGATCCTCATACGGATATATATGCCTATGCATATGCACATTTTTATTTCTTTTTCTTTTTTAAGATTTTATTTATTTATTTGACAGATCACAAGTAGGCAGAGAGGCAGGCAGAGAGGAGGGGTGGAGAGGAGGCTCCCAGCTGAGCAGAGAGCCCGATGCAGGGCTCGATCCCAGGACCCTGGGGTCATGACCTGAGCCAAAGGCAGAGGCAGAGGCAGAGGCTTTAACCCACTGGGCCACCCAGGGCCCTGCATTTTGTTTTGTATTTTTTTTACATGTGTTCATGTAATGAACAGGATGAGAAAAGGATATTTTTTAGTAAGACAGTTTCACTTGAAAAATCAGATTAGATCCTTACTTTATATTCATCAAAATGAATTCCAGATGGATTAAAGAGTTCAATGGGAAAATTAGAACCACAGAAAGGGATCTATAAGAAAAAGATGTAACTGGCTAATTTTAAATTAGGAAGAAATTTATAGATATAAGAACAAAGGAGAAATTCCCAGATCGACTTATTTGACAACAACATATTAAAGGTTGGGATTATAGGAATGCCTAACTTACTGTGCTTTGCTTTATTTGTATTTTGCAGATACTATGTTGTTTACAAATTGAATGTTAGCGGCAACCCCACACTGAGCATATCTCTCAGTGCCAATTTAGCAAGAGCATTTGCTCATTCTTTGTCTCTGCATTATATTGTGGTAACTCTCATAATATTTCACACTTTTTCATTATTATTATACTTGTTATGGTGATCTGTGGTGAGTATAACTTGCTGAAAGCTCTGAGATGGTTAGCATTTTTTAGCAATAAATTATTTTTGTATAATTTCAAACTTATTTATCATCAACCAACCTCTTTTGTTATTCTTATTTTATTCAAGTATAATTTATATACAGTGTTATATTAGTTTCAGATGTACAAATATAACGATTCAATAAAGCATTTTTAATTAGGATATGTTCATTTTTTTAGACATAATATTACTGCATACTTATATTTGTAATAAGATGTTAACATAACTTTTATATGCACTGGAAAACCAAAAAATTCATCTGACTCACTTGATTGTGATACTTGCTTTATTGTTGTGGTCTGGAGCCCAACCCACAATATCTCTGACATGTGTCTGTACTGAATATTCTCATTTTAAAAAGGGGAGAAAAACAGAGCTAATGTTCCATACTAATAATAACAATAAATAAAACAATATTTTGATGTCATTTAGAGCCACCAAACTGCTCATATGTATGTGTGCATAACTGTATACATCTTCATTCATCTATATTTAATCATATTAACAATTATTTAAAAAGTTAAATTTCTGAAAGGAATTTCAAATTATATTGTGAAAAGCAATTTGTCCAAATTATGTAAAGTGTGTGTGGTTTATATTAATGGTTAAACTTTTTGACCCAACAATTCTACTTCTAGTATGAAACTAGAGATTCTGTTTAAATATTTATAGAAAAAAATAACAAAACTTTAAATAGGATGAATTTTAAACAACACTGGAATAATTAATAATTTATGTCCTATTACTATAATAAGCTATAATACAATCACTACAAAATTAATTTTGAAGTCTACAGATATGGGGAAATGTAAGCAATACAAATGGTTTAATGAAAAAAGTATAAACTATTTTTATGGTAATTTGATTATATGTATACACATAAGTTTAGCCACTTGAATGTAAACTATTTTGTATAAACAGCTCTTGTGCTCTCTGTCTCTTCACACACATATCTTCCTCTCACATACACATATACGTGAACACAACAAAACACTAATTTATATATAAAAACTGTTAATCTCCAACACAGGTAATTTTAATTCCCATCTTCATAATTTTTGTCTTCAAATCGCTAATTAAAGGATATAAAAATATTACTCCTTTTTTAATGCAATCACATTTGAAAAATGTATTACAGAAGGCTATCTTTTATTTTATTTTATTTATTTATTTGACAGAGAGACAGAGATCACAAGTAGGCAGAGAGGTAGGCAGAGAGAGAGAGAGAGGAGGAAGCAGGCTCCCTGCTGAGCAGAGAGCCCGATAGGGCTCCATCCCAGGGCCCTGGGATCAGGAGTCAGCCAAAGGCAGATGCTTTAACCCACTGAGCCACCCAGGCGCCCCAGAAGGCTATCTATGTAGTCATGTGAGGGAATTTGGTGGGACAAGAGGTGTGACTCCAAAACTGCATAGTCATTCTGTCCTCTAAAGAACAGGATGAAACACTGAAAACAAATGCAGCATTGAAGAATCAAATTGCCTCAGTTACCACAGATAAAATTAAAAGCAGGGAAATGTAGTAGCATAATGGATGCATGGAGGTTACCATAACTGTAGCTTCCTGGGGGCATATAGATGCAAGGATGACCTAACATACTCATACTGTGCATAGGCACAGCCTATAGTAAGGAGTAATTAAGGAAATGAAAAATATATGTGACAGTAAACTAGTTTTAAGTAGTAGTATATAGACTAATATGAAATAGGTTTAGACTACACTAGTATTAAAAAGCTGAAAGGTAAATTAATAACACAGAAGAAAAGTATTAGGTTTCTGATCTTAGGGAAAAATAAATGAGACAGAAATAACTGAGATTTATAATATATTCAGATTTCAATTTTAAGAAGTTTGTTAAATACTGAAATTATCATCAACAGACATTTGAACTCAAAAATTAACCTTTTTTAAAAATATATAATATTTAAGAAACTAAAAACTCCAATATATTTAACTCATTGTTCTTAATATTAGTAAGAATTGTTTTAAATCAAATTTAAGTTCTATAACAACTGGCTCAAATAAAACTGCCCTGAGGTATAAACCGGTCACAAGGCAGGCCAGTCTATTGGCTGCCCTCATCTTAGATGCACTAGAGTATACTACGCATAAAGTACAGAGGATTGGGTAATGAAGGGCAAGTAATTGTTAAGTTTACGAAAAAAAGTATCTGCATCTTTCAAATAAAAATTGTCTACTTTCCCAGGGATTTTTTGTATAAGCTAGTTATCCAGATCCAGAAGCACATCTTTCCAAAGAAGAAATATGCATGATAAAATGTTGTTAATTTTCTAGGATATCCTTACAAAACTCTACCCTTCACAAGAACCATCAAAACACTGAGTCTAGTACTAATAATAATGAGTAATGTTTCAGTCAGCTTAACTTTTACATGATTAAAATAGCACTAGGTAAAAGCATTGAACATTCCCTTAATGACCATTAGGATTACTCATTGAGTTTAAAAAATATATTAAAAATATTAAATGTTGGGGTTTCAACTACAGAGATTCTGATTTCTTTGGTCAAAAGGAGCAAATTGTTATTTTAGTGGGATGTACACAGGCAAAATCTATGGATTTCTCAAATCTTTTGGACTTGATTCTGATCCTCATATTGGGCCAAGATCCATTGGCTTTGGACTCTATTAGTCACTTTTTGATTATTTGGACACATTTTTTAAATTTCTCTCAGGGTCAGTCAGGTGTTCTGCTATAAAAGAGGGATTTTAGTAGAATCTAATATAGTATGGGGGAGAAATAAAATCCTGTTTATAAAGAAACTATCACAGTGTCTGGCAGAGAAACCAGGTACATATATAATCAAATAATGACAAAGAACTAACCAGTGTCAGAAGTTACTTCTACACAGAATTCACTCCGAGTTTCAATTGTCAGCCATGATAGTTGTCTGCGTCAGTAACAACAATGAGAAACTGAGGACTTGTAACTTCCACAAAAGGAGAGGTCCACTAGGTGTGCATTCTACAAGGAGGCTGTCCAGGATGAATAAAGAGGCTTGACAATGAAGGCAGAGAGAGACATCACGGCCTGGTTTTGGACTAGAGCTAAGGAGTTGATCTGCAGTAGCTTTCTAATGATCAGTTGCTCTTGGGCAATGTGCTGAGAAGATCAATGCCTTTTTTGGGTAGCATAACCTATAAGGTTTTTAACATTCGAGAGAAACGATGTTCATCTTGTATTCTGGACTGAAATAACAAATGGCTCCTAAGTGGATGAAGGTCTTTAAGTTTTCAGTTACAATAATAATGGGAGGAGATAAAAAGGCAAAACCAGCTGTGAGAACTCCAGATGGGTAGGTACAAACAGGAGTGAAAAGACAGTTCCATAATTATCTATAACGGCACTTTGTAATAGAGGAGCAAGGCAAGGAGCAAGGGGATATAGCAATAAATGAGTAAAAAGAAGTTCAAAATTAATCGAGAGAGGGAGGAAATCTGTACCAGGTTAACCAAGCAGCCTCTAGAGCGTCCCCCCCAAACCAGGGACTGTATCAATCTGGAAACTAAACTTGGGACTAGGAGTGGATTTTCATACCCATGCTCGTTTCTTCTCTGATAGACACTTGTGTTTCAATCTATTGTTGCTGTGCTTGTTGAACTTGTAGGCAAATTCCAAGATGTGAGCCTCCATAAACAAAGGAGAGCTTTGCCTTTTCCTGTAATTAATGGGTGTACACATATACAATCTATGAGGGTTACTTGCCCTCTGATTTACTTTCTTAATGAACTGAATTTCAGCTAATAAACTCATTTAAAATCCTAGTTCAGGAAATTGGTAAGGCAATTATTACTCCTATACAGTAACAATCTGGTAACTTACTAAGGAAAATATTTGCTCTTCAAAGGAAAAATCCCTGACTGTCCAAGAAAAACTATCAAATAAATTTGTCATTATTTTTTTATTAATACCTACATTTTAAATCCCTAGAAGTACATTATTTCTACCTGTGTGAGTGTAGCAATGTCTTTTTTTGTACCAATTCCCAGAATCAGAAATACCCTATATTCCTACCTACCTCTCCTGGCTGCCCTTTATTCTTAGCAAAGGCCCCTTATGAAAAACCCTTTAGTACTCCAGGGTTACAACTTATTACAGTAAATACAGACAAAAAAGGTCCTGTCATCCTATAAAATCTTTCAGTTTCTGAAAGCTAAAATTTAATTCCCTGTGCAAATTCAAATATAACTCAAGAATAGAACAGCTTCTCTATGTAGTTGATAGGATTATGACAAAAGGGTTGAAGAATTGATTTTCAACTGAAGTGAGAAATTAAGTTAACCTTAACCTTCACTTGGATATACATGCTGGTGTATCAGAAAAGGCCATGTAGCTTCTTTCCAGTTATCAAAAAATTCAACCTACCAACATCCATTGTTAAGACACAGTGAAAATGATGGGGAAAATAGTTTGTACTTGAGAGAATTGTGATTGGATGATTCTGTGATTATTAGAGCTGATTTGCTATTGAATAGACTCAGACTATCATTAGAAATAATCGAATAGAGATGATTTAAACTAAGTGGACTAATGGAGGCTTTTAAAAAAAACAAAGGTAAACCTACAGTTGACCATTAAGCAACACTGGTTTGAACTGTGCAAGCCCACTTATAGGAAGTTTTGTTTTGTTTTGTTTTTCATAAATACAGTACAAGACTGAAAATGAATTTACTTTGTTATGTTTTTCTTAATAAGTTTCTTTTTTCTAGCTTAATTTATTATAAATACAGTATATAATACATATACAAAATATATGTTAATAACAACCATTTATGTTATTGTTAAGGCTACCAGTTGTTAGGCAATTAATGGCTAAGTTTTGAAGGAAGCTTATTCTTATTCTTATTCTTGCAAGGATATTTCCTTGCAAGTTACCAATACTTCCTATGAATGCATTAAGCTTGTGCTATTCAGGAAGAGATAGCTATGCTCACCAACAGAACAGAATAGAGCCCAGAGAGAAACACACCCATGGATGCACCTGGAATATATGACAGAATTTGTACTGCGGTGATATGGGAAGAGGGGAACTATCCAAAACTTGAGTCTAGGAGAAGAGGTTACTCGTGAATTAAAGACAAATGTACAATCTTACCTCCTACCATATGCAAACTATCAATTAGAGGGGGATTAAAGTCTTAATTGTAAAAAGTAAACTATCAGAACTAGGTAAAGTGCCTTTATGATTACTGAAATTCCTTAAACAAGACACAAATTAGCTCTATTAAAAAATGAAGTTGATTATGTTAAAATTAAGAACTTATTTTGCTCATCACAGGGAACCATAAAGAAACTGTCTCCCACAAACTGGGATTGCACAATCGTTTGGTGGGAGTTCTTTAACATCCAGGATAAGAAATATTCTTCAGTTATATGTGCTAAAAAACTAAAACACAATGCTGTATCCCTTAAACATTATGCATTTGTGTCTGATAATTATAATTTCTGCATGTCACATGGAACACAAAGTATTATACCCAAAATTACACATCTCTCCAAAAGTTGAAAATTTTAAAGTTATTTCTGTAAATTTATTTAGCCATGTTCTTCAGAACTCTTGTGATAAGCAACATGCTGTCCCTCTTCTCAAGTAGTGCCAAAGGGGGAAATTGCCCCGTTATTGCTGCAGCTGTTCCTGTTTGAGCAGCCTGAGTGGCTCTGCTATCTGTCCGACTTAGCTTTGGAATTTGGAGAGGGTTCAGCTGCCCATATGGCTGAGAGAATCAACCTATGTTGACCTTGTTTGGGGCTAATGCTTTTTTGAACATGACATGTCTATTTACATGCTATGATATTCATTAAATGACCCGTCTAGATAAGGCTGTGTCAATATTATGCCTAACAATAAAATTATGAGTCCTGTAACTTATACCTTTAGTGTGATCATTTCTCAAACCACAGCAACCTGGGGTGATTACATATTTCTAAAATCATTTCCATGGGAATTAATAACACTACCACTATATGCATATTCTAATTTATATTTAGTGGCCAGTAACTGATATTAAAAATGTTAACAGAGGCTTTCTATTTCTAAATTTCGTATCTTTAGGTCTTCACTTCCATATATATATATATATGTTTACAGCTTGTTAAGTATATGAGTGGAAATAGCATATATTGATCAATATCAATGAAATTCTTCATCATTTAACATCCTGAACAAATGTATAGATAAGCATGTGTTGATGCTATACCAATGTTATATTAATTGGTCCATACTGTTTTTGCACCTTGGTAAATGAACAAATATCTTTCAAGGTTATAAACAGTTCAGAAACTGCAGGAGGATTAAGAAAACTGTGAGCATAAAGGAAAGAAAAATCAATATGGATAAATAAGTAGTATTAAGGAGAAATTTAGTGTTAGTAATTATTATGCTAATATTCATGGTGCTTAGCACTCTGAAGTTTACAAAGGGTATCCAAGTATTGTGATTAACAAAAAAGTTTAAATCCCATGATATATCCCCAGAAATGTCTCATAAGAATGCCTCATTTTCTTCATTCCAATCCTGACCATTTTTATCACTGTCTAAACAATCTGGTCACCCTCTAATGAAATTTCATACTCCCTCTTAATGTGAAATTTCCCCTAGTTCTTAAGCTTTTTTTTCCCCCTAAATCCATTATTTCATTCAGGCCCAATCCATTCCTTTTTCAAAGTCTTATGTATTCCTTGCTTTCAGGGTGGTGTATAAGGAGTAACAACTCATGAATTAAACCCTGGTGAAAGTAAATAGTGAAGTGTCACATAATATATAATCATTCTGCAACCTCTGTGAAATAATGTCTTAAATCTACCTACTTCTATTGTAAGTCTTTCACATAGAAAATCCCATGCCAGCTTTCTATACAAACATCCATCCACAAAAGTAATATTTGGAAATTTAACAATTTATGCCTGAATTTTATTTAGACTTTTACCTGAAATAAATGAAATTCCAAATACAGTCATACAGAATGTGAAAATTCAGTAATGAACTGTTCAGTTATTATGCTGATGAATAATATTTAACATAAGTTATTCTTAAAATAACTTTAAAAATTATCAGTATGTGAATAAAGCCAAAAGAAAGTTAATAAATTTAAAATACTTAATAAAGAATAACTTGCCTGTGTGTGTAGATTTTACTTGTTTTCATTTACCAATACATAAAACAAAGGGCTAATTAAAAATTAGAGAAAGAATGATACTTTGAAGAGACATTCATCAACAAAAGTCACCAGAAAAATGTGTTAATTGATATGCTAAAATAAAACACAGAGATACTGTAGTAAAATTACTGTTAATAATGCAAGAACCTTATTTGGTTATTTATTACTGAAGAAACCATGGATGCCAAGTCTAATTATTAACATAGTACATGCCAGCCACCATTCTAAAGTAAACACATATCAACTTAGAGTAATCCTAAGAAGTATATCAATCTCATTTGTTAGAAGAGGAAACCAAATCACAGAGAGGTTTAAAAATTTTCCCAAAGCCATACAGCTGCTAAGCAACAAAGCTGAATTCAAACCCAAATAATTCATCTTCATTGTCTATACTTAACATTTTACAACAAACTGAAGTAACTTTTCTTAGTGTAATATTTGTCCAGATAACTGCCTTGACACAAAGTTTCTTCTACCATCCTGTTAACATCAGGTATTCAGTAGATTAGGGAGACAATGGGTAAAAATTTAAATGTTCCATGTAAATTAAATTTATCCAAAAGGTCATATAATGTGAAACACCCTACGTTTCTTTATTTTCATGAATGTGCACATAAGCAAAAGATGCTAATCACCGTAAGTGGATTTAATTGCCCACAAATCAATTTAAATTACATCACTTCATTATTTCTACTTGCCTACATTATTGAGCATTACAGGAATAATTCTTTGCCTATCAAACCAAAGGATAACATACTACACTAATGTAAAATATTTATGGTCTTTAATTTTTATTTCATTTTCTCCTTCTGCCTTATAGTTTTTCAAACTTATGGTAATTCTGAAAACTAGTGCATTTAGCAAAGTCCCTATTCTTCACTATATAAAATTGCAAATGATAAAATAAAGTTGTTATTTAGTTCTATAGATGGAAAATGGGGGACATAGAACACTGAGAAAGGGAAACACAGTAAACCTGATATAGATATGGATGAGCCATATAGTGGTTAATATATACATGGCATTGTTCTAAGAACTTGACAAAAATCAACCCAATTAAAAAAAAAAAAACTATACAAGAAAGTGAAGTAATAAGAGAAATCTGGTAATTGTAGTAATGATTTTCTTGCTTACAGTAGGTGACCAAATAAACAGTCATTATGTAAACAATTCAAACTTGAAGGACATGGTGTGTGAGAGCAATGTTTCTCAAAAATGTTCATGAAATTTTGTCCTTAACATAGAATAGAAGCATTCTGTATGAATTGATCTTGGCTTCAAATAGCCCATTTTATGTAAGAACTCATATCTTTGGGTAAGTTAATTTCTATAGAAATATATGCATTGTTTATCCTAAAGTTTGGCGTACGCTTGGCATGTGATGGTAATATGCTTCAGGTTACATGTACCACATATTGAGAAATTCTGTTATGGGTGGTGAAAATGCTCTCCATTCATGGTCCACATCTTACATCTTTTAGCAGTGCTATGTCTATTGACAACTATCTTGAAATTTTGAGCAATACTTTAGATGTTTGAAATTGATGTTTCAAATTACTTTAAATAAAACCTCTTAAATCAAATTAAAAAAAAAAGTTTGACTCCTTGATCTTCAAGCAGAAATATGTACTCACAAATAAATAATAACATTTACCAAGTTCTATTCCACACATTAGAGTTACTACATCGAACAAAAGACTAATAAATCTTGTTCTCATGAGTTGTTATTTCAGGGACGTGAGAAAGACTGTGTGTGTGTATATGCATATGCAAGTGTATGTGTGTAAAACCCAGAATATGTTAGATGGGGATAAATGCAATAGAACACACAGCTGGGTGCGGCACCTGGGTGGCTCAGTGGGTTAAGAGGCTGACTCTTGGTTTTCAGCTCAAGTTATTGTCTGGGGGCCTGGAATCAAGCCCCCTAGGCTGGGCTCTGTGCTCAGCATGGAGTCTGCTCAAGGATTCTCTCCCTCTCCCTCTGACCCACGCTCCACTCCCAAGCACACACGCTTGCTCGCTCTCTCTCTCTGAAATAAATATTAAAAAAAATTTAAAAAAAGAAGAAGAAAATTAAAAAAAAAGAAAGCTGGTAAGAAGGACAGGTGACGTTAAAGTGTGTCAGAAGGGTTCTCTGACAAAGCTAACAGAGTGTACTTTTGAACAGCCCTGGCATATTTTTGGTGTAGTAGAAACCCATAACAAAGTATTGAGGAAAGAAGCAGCAATACAAAATGCCTAATAAAGAGATATCTGGTTGTATTCTTGGCACAGCAAAGAGACCAGTGTGTCCTAGACAGAGAATTGGTAGGAGGTATAACCAGAGACAAGGCCAGAAATACTCAGATTGTATATGGTCCTATCATTCGGAGGACTTCAGTTTTCTTTGATTGAAATGGGGACCATTGAAAAGCCATGAAATTCGAACCATGAAATTACATGTTATGATGGGGACACCTGGGTGGCTTAGTTGGTTAAGTAACTGCCTTTGGCTTGGGTCATGATCCTGCGGTCCTGGGATCAAGTCCCACATCAGGCTCCCCCTGCTCTGCAGGCAGCCTGCTTCTTCCTCTCCCTCTGTCACTCCCCCTGTTTGTGGGATATCTCTCTCTGTCAAGTGAATAAATAAAATCTTAAAAAAAAAAAGAAAAATTTCATGTTATGACTTAACATTTTATCAGAAAGATGTTGGCTGCAATGTTGAAAATAAACCAAAGGGAGGAAAAGGTAGAAACAGGAGACCACTTAGGGAGTTAGACAATATTCCAGTATAAAGATAATAACGATTTACATTTTAGACCATACTGCTAGAAGTTAGAAGATGGCCCTTGGGTTTTTCTTGAAACTGAAATGATAGTTTGGGAAATTTTTTTTTCCCCCAAAATGCGAGGTTCTCACCACTCACACAAGTATTTGTGATATACCATTAGAAATTTACCATAACAAATGCTTTATAGTAATTAGATGAAAAAATCATTTAAAAATGTTCTCAAATACATAAACATTGTTAAAATGGAATTTTTCTTAGTTTTTAAAAATCCTGATTATTTAAAATAGTAAAAATTAAAACTAAAATGTTTACTTAGTTTTTAAGTTGTCAAGTTTTTAAGTTTGCCTGTTTTTGTACTTTTGCTTTGCTTATCATTAGCTAGAAGTTGTTGGCTTGTAATTTTCATCTCCTCTCTTAGAGAATTTACAATATGTCTTTAAATACATTATCAAATGAGATAATGAGATAAATTGGAAAAATAATTATCTTCTAAACACACAAAGCACAATCTTTGCCTTTACACTTCAGCAAACCTCACTAACTGGTGGACAATCTGTTCATTAAGGTCATCGTCCTGATTTATATTGACTCTGAGAGGCCGTGCAGGAATTCTCATGGCTGGTTAATACAGCTGAAATTAACAGATTGACTCTGCCATGCCCTATTCATTTTCCATGAAGAGATTCAGTTAAAAGGTGCATAGCTTATGATTCTTCATTTTACAGGGATGAAAGGTAGATCATCACCTAAATTTGATGCAATTTATCCTCACTTTAACTCATTGAGAATAATTAGTTCATTTTCTTCTTCATAATAACTGTAAGTCTATAACCATTTAAACTATTTCAATAAAAATAATCCAAAAATATCCATGGCAATTATATACATATTGTAAGCAATGGAGGTAGGGGGAAAGTTTCCCATATGCATTCACAGTGCTAAGAGGCTCTCTGCCAGCACCAAATCCTTTTGGATTATTTCCATACTTCATTCATATTTTTATGTCCCTGAGCATAAAGCATGCTTAGTAAAGCAACTGAATGTTAAGAAAAAATTCCATATTCAAATCAAGAGTTGTTGTATTTTAAATGGTTCATGGTATATATTAATTTGATCAGAAGCTATATTTAAAGGCCAGTGTCTATGCAGCTAAGACTACAGTGCAAGAGGGAAGGTAATCTTGCCTCCATGTGAAGGTCATGAGGGTTATTTACATAAACTTCTTCTGATACTTTGAAGTGAGATGTAACTACGTGATTTGCTTTAGAAGTGATGTGAGTTTCTTTTTGTAAGTAGCTTTATAATCTGTTCTATTTCACCTCCTTGCTCCCTCCACTGGGATCACAGTGGAAGCATGGAAACAAGTGGGGTCTCAGGAGCCTGGATCCCTGAATGGCTAAAAGAACAGATTCTTCCTCCCACCCACATTGGGCAATCTAGTTTGAGCAACAAATAAACCTCCAGTGAGTTAAGCCACTGAGATTTGGGGGTTATTATTAGATTTGGGTGTTACATAGTTGTAACTCTACAGACAGAGCAAGTAATATTATCATCCACTAAAGAAGCAGGTGGTAAAGGCTAAATAAATAGCTAGATTGAGATGTGAAAATGCGCTAAATTACTCCAAACACAAGAGACTATGAGGCCAAGGGGAATTCCAGATAATTTAGATTTTATCTGATGAAAATCTACATATTTCTAGAGAATATTCTAGAATAAAAAAAGATTTGGAAGTCAATTATAGCTGTCATTAAAATCTTATAGATAAAAACATATCATTATGTTTGAAATATATTTGATAGGGACAAGTAAGAGGTGTTGATCAAAGTATATCAGTAGTTACCAGAAAGCATTTTTTTTCCAATATGAAACTACCACTAATACCCAAATAGTAGAAACGGAACAAATATTTTTACAATGCTTCCTATATGCCACATCCTGTTCTAAGCAATTTACATGAGTTAAATATTTAATCCTTATGAATGGTATCCGAGGACTAGGGTACTGTTGTTATCCCAATTTAAAAGATTTTAGGAAACTGAGGCATAAACCATTCTTTTCTAAGTAGTTGGTCTAATATAATACAGGTCATAAATGGCAGAAATGAGATTTAAATCCAAGAATTCTCGCTTCAGAGTCTGTGCTTTGAAAACTGCAATCTACTGTGGCTAAGTAAGGATTAGCAGTTAATTTCTTCCCAGTATTAAATAAAATAACTAGTTCTTACAGGAAATCCCAGGTTTTGCAGAAGATGAAGCCGGATAGAGGAAAATGATGGACTAAATACTATGTAATCCGTGAATCTAGTCATTGTCAAGAAATCATGGATGAAGGACATGGATTAGACATGGGTTTTACATAAGTTGGTTTCAGCAGGGACCAGGGTGCTCTCAAGAGCAGAGGCAAAGACAAAAAGCTCTGGGTTCCACATCCCTCCGGAATGAGAATAGCTTATTTAAATAACCAAATCTATAATTAGCTAATTAAAAGCAAGGCTGTGAATCCTGCCAGGTTAAAGACAAGCTGTGATATTCTGCCAAGCAGCAGAGAGGCAGCAACAATTTTAAAAGGACATACGACCCAGAGAAACAGGTTCTAAGTCCAAACTGTCTAAATAACTTTCTATTCACTAGGTGTGTGGATTTTAGCAAGTTACTTAACCTCTTTAAACCAGCAAAGTCTCAAGATAATAATGCTACCTCAGGATCAATGTAGAATTTAGTGAGATAATGTTTGCAA
Organism: Taxidea taxus jeffersonii; assembly: GCA_003697995.1. Lineage (NCBI taxonomy): Eukaryota > Metazoa > Chordata > Mammalia > Carnivora > Mustelidae > Taxidea > Taxidea taxus. The sequence continues at coordinate 185,259 of ML105625.1, read as the reverse complement.
AGCACTTGGAACATTTCCAGGCATGTTTCTAGATATGATAAGGTTTATAAGGATAGTGTTTAAAAGTTGCTCAAGAATGCATCTGTGTTTTAAATACTTATTTAATATATATTACCAATTTATATATTTAGGTTGAGTTATGCCTGTTATTTTCCCTGTAACTTCTATTTCCCCCATATTTGTTTTCTTTTAGTTTTTTTCTTGATTTACTAAATGCGTGTTAAAGAGGCTACATTTGTCTTGTACTTAGAACCTTCTTAGAGAAAGTTATTTGCTATTAAGAATTGAATTTGTATTAACTTGTATTAACATTGCTAACTATAAATTTTCTAGCTTTTATAGACAACTATCATATGATCTCCCTGATATGAGGAAGTGGAGATGCAAAGGGGGTGGGGGTTAAGGTGGTAGGAAAAGAAAAAATGAAACAAGATGGGATCGGGAGGGAGACAAACCAAAAGAGACTCTTAATGTCATAAAACAAACTGAAGGGGGTGGAGGGGAGGGGGGTTGGGAGAGGGTGGTGGGGTTACATTAGATGTTTAAATAAAAATAAAATTTAAAAAAACGTAAAAAAAATTTTCTAGCTTTTACATCTCAAAGAAGATTAGTGAGTCCCAGTTACACTGGGTAATCGTACTGAAAACTCTGCACAAAAATACATGCAGTAATTTATATATAATTTTATGCATGTAAATTATATAATTATTATGGAATTTTATGCATGACCCAACAAAACCTGGTAGAGTGGGAGCCTTTTAAGAGATGTGCATAGATTTCTAAAAACTGATTCCACCTTTTTAACCTGAAGGTTTTCTGCTTTCTGAACCTTAGCTATAACCTTGGTTTATGGCATCTCAGATTAGGCAATTACATATTTGTGACCATCTGCTAATAGCCCTCCCTATCCACTGTTCTTAAACTCCAGCCTGGAGCTAAACCTGTTGTCTATTCCATAAAGCCCCATTCCACTGTCCACTTTCATCTCCAGATACCTTCCCACCCCTGTCTTGTCCTCCTACATTGGTCCCTCACTCCACAAGTAAGGTATTTCTCCTTTCTCACAAGGCAACTTATCTTTGGAAAAACCCTTGTATGTAGTAAATGTAATTACTTCTCATTTCAGAGGGAAAATCGAGCCCTCAAATTATCTCTATGTTTGCTAAAATCGCCAAATGCCATTAAAATAGACACAATTCCTCATTGTTAACCTTAACTATAGTAGCACAACTTACATTTTTACTTTTTTTTTCACTATTCTTTAATGTGGCCTTTTTGTGCTCTCCATAGGCAAAATTTTTTGTAGTTTTTCTGCATGGTAACCTATAGCTTTTACAAATAAATACACATATAAAAATACATATATAATTTCATCTACAGAGAAAAACCCACCAGCATTAAAGACAAAATAAATCAATAAAGGACTATCAATTGTATAAAATGCAAGCTGGTAAAATAAAGTACTCTGACATAATAAGTTAGCATGTGCTAACTATATAATGATGAAAGAACACTAAGCAATGCAAAGAAATAAAAGCCAAAATACAACATTTAGATGAAAATATTTATCAACTTGAATTATCTTGTGTCAAGTGGTATATTTGATGATATAACTTTTGAAAATTCAAAAAAATACTAAAGATCTTGTTCCGTTGACTCAGGAAAATATAGATGTTGCATGTGTGTGTGTTGTCATCATTCAGATGTCTATAGAGAGATAGTAACTTCCTGCATTATTCCTCCTCAAAGATGTTTTAAATGTTTAAAGGACTCTTAAAGGAATAAAAATTTGAAAGACCTATGGGAATACTAATATTATTTCAGAAGGATTATGAGCAGCACTGGTACTATGTCTGGTGTATCCCTCATATTCCAACCACACAGATAAATGCCCAACTTGCACAACAGGATGCAATATATAAGATCTGGTACTTTTGCTTGTATTGATCTCAATATGCAGAACTCAAATTTGCCCTGTTACTTCCACTTTTCCTACCATTTTTTGACTTTCCCCATAAATTCCTAAATGCAGATTAAAGAAAGTACACCTAGCCTGCCTTTAAAATAATTAAGTACTGTAGCTTACTACTTGTTTTTTCCTCTTAGGCAAAACAATTAAAGCCAAGGGAATATGACTGCATTGCTCAAAATGACACCACTAGAATAAATTCTGGAACTCAGGTATTCCATCACGTTGGGATGGCGAGATCAATGTGAAGAATATAATATCTGTACAAAGACAAAACAGTTTTTGCATTTTCTTTTCTTTTTTAAAAATTGTATTTATTTACTTGAGAGAGAGAGAGTGGGAAAGCAGGTAGAGTCAGAGGGAAAAGGAGACTCTCCACAGAGCAGGGAGCCCGATGTAGGACTCAATCTCAGGACTCCAGGATCATGACCTGAGCCGACCGCAGTCGCTTAACCAACTGATCCACACAGATGTCCCTGGCATTTATTTTTGACAAATTATATATACCCTAAATTTTTGTCTTTATGATTGAAATTATTAGTAGATCAAAATATACAATAACTGCAATAAAAAATAAGCACTGAAAAATTAGGAAGAAAAACATCTTGCTAGATAATAAAATTAAGTTTAAATTAATTTTTCTGTCCAGTAACATGTGGATTATAATCTGTGCATTAAAAATCCCTGAACCCAAAAGCCCAAATTGTTTTGAAAAATGAAATATGAAACATTCACTATTCTCATAAACAAACAACCCTAAAAGAAACCTCTAGAGAATCATTTTCTTATGAATCTGAGTGTTCCATGTCATTTCCAAAAGTATAACTTTTCCTACTCTTGAGAAAAGTCTCCTTAACACATTACTAGGAATATATAAGTCAGGTATAAGTATGATTTCCATGACACTGCAGATAAAGTATATTTGTGTACTTTTCCCTGCTGGGGACACAATGCAACAAAGGAAGGATTGGCTGTAAACACTGGCATTACTTACTAAGGAATTCTGACTCTACTCACTGAATTTCCACTAACAAAAATTTATTCCATCCTGTGAATTATGAAAATAAAATCAACCCGTACTTTCTGAGAAGGTAGAAAGATGTCAATACAGAAAACATCCTTTTGTTTCAATCTATTTATATGAAGGTATATTCATATGAAAGAAAGAAAAACCTTGGGATGCCAGGTGGCTCAGTTAATTAAGCATCTGCCCTTGGCTCAGGTCTTGATCCCAGGGTCTTGGGATCTAGTCCTACATCAGACTCCCTGCTCAGTGGGGAGCCTGCTTCTCCCTCTCCCTCTGTGTGCTCTCTCTCTCTTCAAATAAATAAATTTTTAAAAAATGTTATTAGACATGTAAGCTCAGTTAAAAAAAAAGAAAGAAAAACCTTTTAGATGTACACCTCTAAGGATTAAGACAATTCTCTTTTGAATATTCTATAATATATATATTAAGGGTTTTAATAAATATTATTCAATGTATTAATAAACATGTTATATTTACAGTTATGCAATGAAGATTCAGCCAAATTTTCTTGATATTCTAAAACTGTACCAAATATCTTCCAATGGTAAGTTATGATAAGCTTTAATGTAAATGCCTCAAAATCAATCAGCAAAAAGTATTTCTATAATTATGGGACTGTTCTGCATTTAAATCATGGCAAGTTAAACTTAGAAATACGAAATTATTTTAAAGTTCTTTGGTAAAGACACTGGAAACTCAGAAAGTTGTGTTAATTAGTATTTATATCTAAATATCAAGGTTGATAATATCAGATGAAGAATAAATATTTGTAAAAAATATTCAAACACCAGAAAAACACTAAGTCAAAATTTGCTTTACATTATAAAACTGTAAGAACCACCTGAATATTCAGGGAGAACATGTTATATTTGATAATAAAAATTAAATGTATAAATACTTGTGCTTTATTTTTGTCCAGTAAATGTATTCTTCTAAACCATGTGAATCTGGAAAAATAAAATTTTTGAGAACCAGAAAAATTGCCCTGAGAGTCAAGTGAAAAGAAACACATTCTCATAAAATAAAATTCATTCATAATTGTTCAATTTAAATATAGCTACTTTTTCTCAGTTTTAAAGATTCAGAATTCCCAATCATTCATTTTTTTTTTACGTGTATAGGTTAAAAGTAATCCACTTCATTGATTTAATTGGTATGTTAATGATGTATCATATCCTCAGGAAATAAAATCAAAACAATTCCAAAGATATCTTAGGTATATATCTATTTCATGATACCCCAATATAATCCACTGTTGGGTTATGAAGAAAAGAGGTACTTATATTTTTTCTCAATTGTCGTTTTTATTTAATTGTAATAAGTGTATTATTTGCCTATTTTTTTAAGTATAAAAGATGTAGCCTATTACAATAGTGACATGCTAATGTTGATACAATATAACCTGAACCCTGTAATTCATATGATACAAAATGACACAAGATATGTGTGGCATGTATTTTTATGGATCTATGAAGTTACACCTGAAAGTAAAAATGGGTTCCAGAATATATAGACTATTAACTATAAAACTGCACTTTTTGTGGTAATTATTCACCTAAATGCATGTTGAAAAATTAGTTGGGTTTATTTTCTTATAGCTAGCTGTATTCATAAGTACTATATTCTATACTTTTTTTAAACTTAGAAAAACATTATAAGTATAGCTAAATTTAAAGCATTAGGTTCAGCTATTAATTTTTAAAAAGTAATAAATATACTACTATAGATGTAATAGTCTAAAAAAAAGGAGAAATGGTGTATTTACTGCTTTCAGAAGCATTGTTTTAAATTTAGAAATATTTTACCCAGAAAGGTATCTGTTGAAGAAAAACATATTAAGCCTATTATTTTAGAAAACAACTAATCTTCCTTTAAAATACAATCCTCTATTTCCAGACTTTTTGAAAAGTATGTATGTATGTATGTACGTATGTATTGAGAGAAAGAAAGCGTGGGCAAGGGAGGGGAAGACAGAGAGCCAAGGAGAAAATCCTAAGCAGCCTCTATGCTCCTTGTGGAGTGGGGGCTTGATCTCACAATGCTGTGATCGTGACCTGAGCAGAAATCAAGAGTCAGAAGCTTAACTGACTGAGCCACCCAGGAGGCCCTGTTTCCAAACTTTTGCAGCATCATGCAGCTTACATAGAATGGACTGAGAAAAAGTCAATTTCTTTTCATTGTACTAACAAGAGAAATGCATAATCCTGTTCAAACACATGCCTGTGCACACACATATACATGCATGCATACATGCAGGCATACATTATTTAGCATGTAATTGCCACTAGATTATCAGGAAACATGAAACTATTTTTTTGTAGTGTATTCTATTACTAGCTTGTTACTACCATTTCTAGCATTTCTTTTTAGTTACTTTATTCTTTCACCTTTGGATAATCAGTCACTCATAATTAACCTACATATTTCTAACTAGATATGAAAAGCGATTATAAAGGTAATCGGAATGGCATAAAGCCAGTATCTCAATTATTGTTAACCATTTCCCTATTCTACCTATTATCCAAATACACAAATAACCATACTTGAAATAATTTTCACAATTAAATATACTAATAATTGGTTCCAACTGAAATTTGTCAGTTGCTATAAATCTCTAGAGGAGTTATTCTTTATTTGATGAAAGTACATATTATTTGTTATTGTTGCTAACTTTCCTGTGTGGTGGTACATTAAACAGAAATGAGCACTTAAAATTAGAGAGTTAAACTCAATATTACAGTTTCTTAATAGATATTTGTTTCTATTGATAAAAATATGGGAGAAAAAAACATATTTAAATGAAATGTTTCATGAAATACTTCTAAAGAATGTTTCTCCAGCAAGATTTAGATACCATAGTTCTTTTTTTAAATTTTTTAAAATTTTTATATAAACATATAATGTAACCCCACCACCCTCTCCCAACACCCCTCCCCACCCACCTCCTTCAGTTTGTTTTATGACATTAAGAGTCTCTTTTGGTTTGTCTCCCTCCCGATCCCATATTGTTTCATTTATTCTTTTCCTACCCCTTAATCCCCAACCCCATTGCATCTCCACTTCCTCATATCAGGGAGATCATATGATAGTTGTCTTTCTCCAATTGACTTATTTCGCTAAACATAATACCCTCTAGTTCCATCCATGTCATCGCAAATGGCAAGATTTCATTTCTTTTGATGGCTGCATAGTATTCCATTGTATATATATATACCACTTCTTCTTTATCCATTCATCTGTTGATGGACATCTAGGTTCTTTCCATAACTTGGCTATTGTGGACATTGCTGCTATAAACATTCAGGTGCACGTGCCCCTTTGGATCACTATGTTTGTATCTTTTAGGGTAAATACCCAGTAGTGCAATTCTTGGGTCATAAGGTAGCTCTATTTTCAATTTTTTGAGGAACCTCCATGCTGTTTTCCAGAGTGGTTGCACCAGCTTGCATTCCCACCAACAGTGTAGGAGGGTTCCCCTTTCTCTGCATCCTCGCCAGCATCTGTCATTTCCTGACTTGTTCATTTTAGCCATTCTGACTGGTGTGAGGTGGTATCTCATTGTGGTTTTGATTTGTACTTCCCTGATGCCCAGTGATGTGGAGATACCATAATTCTTACAGCTGATTAATTCCTAGTCATATTCTCCGCTTTTAGGAGGCAACTACCAGCAGAAAGAGTTCTGGTAAACTCATATCCTACTCCTAGTCACTTAAACTTACTGAGGCTTAGTTTTCATCACTTCTAACACTGTGATGGTGTTCATCAATTTCCTATTATAATGATGAATATATATGTGCTCTTGACTGTGAAAGGATTGTAAAATTGTACCATAGTACACATTTGTAAAATAGCAATATGTTTTTAATGTCTAAATTTATGTTTATATTATAGAATTATATCATGACAATAGAAAAGCAACTCTAAGTATCCCTCAGTACATAACAACACAATTAGCATTTACTACAATAAATGTTCTGGAAGGAATCAATTCTAGAGAATTTTGAAGTTATGAATATACTTGGTTCCAGAGTTTTATGTTATCAATGATAGATGAAGGATGCATAGTTATTGGCCCTTTAGTTTGAAGTTTATTTTTAATAAAATGGCTTATGGAATAGAAAATTTTTGATATTATAATCTATATAAATTATTACTGTTTTTTTATTTTTAAAATGGTTATAATTTTACAACTAAATATTTTTGGTTTGTTTGTTTCACAGGAATATAGCTAAAATATTTAATCATATGACATTTTCATAGCCATGTTATTTTTCTATATGTGTGCATATTTATATTTACTTAAGAATAATAATATTGGGGCGCCTGGGTGGCTCAGTGGGTTAAGCCTCTGCCTTCTGCTCAGGTCATGATCTCAGGGTCCTGGGATCGAGCCCCACATCGGGCTCCTGGCTCAGCGAGGAGCCTGCTTCCATCTCTCTCTCTGCCTGCCTCTCTGCCTACTTGTGATCTCTGTCTGTCAAATAAATAAATAAAATCTTAAAAAAAAAAAAGGAATAAAAATATTTTCCTCAATCATTGCTTATTTTGAAAAAATTATTAAACTTATTAATAACATTTATTATGAATGAAATTAATCATAGTAAGAATCATTCATACGATATTAAAAAGAAAATTTCTTAAAGTTATAAGGTAGCAGCATAATGAATAATGCTCAAGGTACCAGAAAGGCATAGGTGTTTTGTTGTTGTTGTTGTTTTTTTTTAATTACATTCCTGTTACAGAAATCAGGAAAATACTTAGTTTCATTGATATTAACTGAAATCTTCCAATTTAAAACTCAATTTAAAAAAATGTTATAGAATTATCATCAAAATTGTATTTTGTTATTTTATGTTTAAATTTACTTTAAAATTCTATGTCTGTGAAATTCTAGGTTGTCTTTTGGCAACAACTTATTAGCTTTAATTAATAAAAATTCAAGAATTTCACTCACCACATTTTCACCAAGTAAGAGATATCTTTTTTTTTTTAGCAGAAACTGATTTTTAAAAATATTTTATTTATTTATTTGACACAGGATCACAAGTAGGCAGAGAGGCAGGCAGAGAGAGAGGAAGGGAAGCAGGCTCTCTGCTGAGCAGAGCCTGATGCAGGGCTGGATCCCAGGATCCTGAGATCATGACCTGAGCCGAAGGCAGAGGCTTTAACCCACTGAGCCACCCAGGCGCCCCAAGTAAGATATATCTTAATAAGATTTTAAGTTTGACTGAAGTTGGGGGATCTGGGTCACTTAGTCAGTTAGGCATCTGCCTTTGGTTCAGGTCATGATCACAGGGTTTCTGGACGGAGCTCTGCATTGGGAGACTACTCCCTCTACCGCTCCCCCTGGCTCATGTTTCATCTCTCTCTTCCTCTCTATCTCTCTCTCTGTCAAGTAAATAAATAAAACCTAAAAAAAAAAAAAATTAAGTTTGACTGAGGGCTTCTTTTTAACAACACAAAAAGATAATACTAATCACATGTAATTAACTCTGCTAAATTCACTACAAAAATTGTGAAATAAGTACAAGCAGCACATGGAATAGCTACTTATCAATTGATCTTACGGATATTATATATGGAAAACATTCTTATATACTATACCATTTAGACTGTGTGGAAAAAATCCAAAAATATCTCCTGGTCTAATTTCTTATTTTGTGTGGTTACAGATGAACATTCTCAATTTATTGATAAAGGTTATCTAAATGATATCTCTTTAATTAAGATATAATATTATTGAATTTTTAAAATTAATGAGTAGTCTAAATACTAAAGGCTAATATGTACTATTTGTTTATGTACATTATTTTTTAAATTTCTCAGTTCTTAAACTGTGTTTCAAACTAAATTACTGTAATGGATTAATTTGTATCTCATTACCTCACAAATGAGCAGAAAATAAAATAAGGCAAAAGCACTTAACAGGTAAGTTGTAGAGCTCAATTTGCCCAAGGAACACCCTCTCAGGGTTAATTTTGTAAATTGAATCTGTTATCTCAAATCCAGACCAGCTCTTGCCTGCCAGGTGCCACTTAATTAAACTGCTACTTGTAAAAGTAAACATTCATCAAATTCCTCAATGCTTCTGAGGAACTAGCTCTCTTTAAACCAATCCATTGTGGATTATGACAGATTTTACAATCTGGGTTAAAGGTTTTCCTTAGATGGTCATTGAAGCACTTTGTTCTTACTGTCAGTGACAGGGTGCTATTATAGCCCAAAGTCAAACTACAAGAAAAAATTAAGGTTTACAAGTTGCTAGAAACTGGAGATCAACTTTTTTGAGTAAAAAGACAAATGCATGGGGGTGCCTGGGTGGCTCAGTCCTTAAACCGCTGCCTTCGGCTCAGGTCATAATCCCTGGGATCTAGCCCTGCATCTGGCTCCGTGCTAGGCGGGAAGCCTACTTCTCCCTCTCCCACTCCTCCTGCTTGTGTTCCCTCTCTCACTGTGTCTCTCTCTGTCAAATAAATAAAAATCTAAAAAAATAAATAAATAAAAAGACAAATACATCTTGATTGTGATTTATAATTATGACTTTGAACAACTGCTTATGAAATAAGGTTTTAAAAATTGCATATGTTGATTAATTCTCATTTTGGAAAACAAAAGTTATCATAAATAATGTTTCTAAAGTAATAAAATCATATTTTAAAAATTCTTTTCTTATATATATGACATATCATCTCCAAAATTTGTCCTAAAGTAACTACTTATTTGCACCATAATTCCAATTTATCTGATTATTCTGTGTGTCTCTACCGCCCAGGATTTTTTAAGCAGCCTCACTGTTAATATAAAAACCTAGTTACTTAGTAGAATTCTAAAGAATGGAACTGTCTGTGGATATTTTCTTCAGTTTTAATACCTCAATTCAGAAGAAACATACTATTTGCCAAATAATAGATTAAAAGGGAACATTTCACTAAATCACTTAAATGAATCATTGCTTTTCAAAACGGCTCATATGGTATTATGCAAAGAGGCATACTTAGGTAAGTTATATACATTCTTTGAAGTACTAAGAATATAAATGATAATGTAAGGGATTAACATGGAGCCTGGTATGTAGAAGGCAATCCATTTCTTTTTCGGTAAACAATGTATGAAAACATCTGTTTCTCTCATAAGGATGTACATCCTTGCAAAGATGGCATTCGAACTAGAAAATGCAGTACAGATTAATAAGATTTATTATCTTTTTAAGTACTTTAAATATAGGTCAGTGGATGATGAGGATGAAGAGAGCAAATATTTTGAATTTAAAAAGGCTTATTTAGACATAAGAGTTTTAGGATACAGATATTTATATGTTCTCACATTCTTCCCATCTTTCTACCTACCTATCTTCCTTAAAAACAATAATTCTGAAGGTCAAGGGCATTTCCACCTCTCTTAAAATGTTCGTTGAATTATCACCCTTTGTTGTAATTTTAATGTCATAAAATTCCTTATAATATGTCTAAAGTAAATTCTTACAACTGTTTATGAGAAAATTATGATAAGATTTTTATACATTATATCTATGAGCTCATATAAATTGACAAAAACACAAAAATTGCTTAAAGATTTTAAGTTTCTATTGGTAATTTAAGGTGAATGAGAAGATAAAAGTCTGTTTATGAAAACAATGAATTTCAAGAGTCTATAACTAATTTAAAAAATACCCAGTGATATTGGGACTAAAATAAATTATTTTCATCCACATACTCTATATGACCAATTATTTTATACAGGAGCACTTAATCTCTTTATCTTGAAAACTTTATAGAACTACTGCATAATAAATCACTGTGTTGAATCTAACTTCATCAATATTAGATTGAATACATTTGCATGTTACTTAGGAACTGACCTTAATTAAAAACTTTGGACATTCTGCTGAAAATATTGGTTGAAGACTTCATTGGTTCTATATTTTACAAAATATCCTGGACTTAGGTAATTCATCTTTGTGACAATCAGATTTTTTTTTAAACAATTGTTAAAGAGTGTGAAGTAAAAAAGTGGAGAAAACAGTGCTATTTAGCAATTTAAAATAAACTACATTTTATACATATATATTGGTTAGGAAAAACAAATCAACTATTTTTCTAGCAGTGTTGTAAATGGGGGAATAAATCCTTCTTGTTGGGTTTTTAAGGATCACTCTTAAATACAGCTGCAGAAATTAAATTTAGGCATATAAAATTAAAGGATTTATTTTACTCCCAAGTCTTAAGAGAGGGAGGTGTGGCTTACCACACAGAGAACCATATGGGGATAGCTCCAAGTATCTTTGCCAGTGGTCAGGGTAGACTACAGAAGCAATAGGTGTGCTCTGAAGTCCATAGTATACTGTCGGGACAAGCCTTATCATTGTGGTCTATCTGGTCATGTGGGTGGGGTACTCACAAACTCTGTACGAATGTTGAAACATCAGGAAAATATGAAGTTTTAAAATTTTACATGTGCCAACTTTGCTTATATTCAATATATGACAATAAAGCACAGTTCTAGGGAAATAACTGTGAAAAAGAGAAACCTAAAATCACAAGTAGAATAAAGATGTCAAAAATCAGACTCGTTTTCAGATGGGGATATGGATAAATTCAATATAGGTTTGTACATTCTTTCACCTTTTTTGTTCAAATTGCTTTTATTGGAAAAAATCAGAATCAGAGAAACAAGAGCAAAGTTCATAGGTTGTGTTCTTATGGAGAAACTATGTGTTCAAAGCTTATAATAAGCAGGCAGTTATGCTCACCATATTTTTTCAAAGTAAAATATCTTACAGTAACTTTGGGAAGTTAAAACAAATAGTAGAAAACTCAGGTGACCCAGGAAACTGGAATTTGCTAAGCACAAGGATAATTGAAAAATCGATAGACCACATACCAGGAGCCTTGATATGTAGCCTAGACCATCAAATGAAGATGTAAAAATGCAGATGTCAACATAGGTTGGCAATTCCACTGTATCTCAGAAAATTCTCAAATTTATTAGAAAATAGTGACTGAGCAAAAATGCAAGTTGAACTGTATTCAGTGTTTCTTTAAATTACTTCACTTATTATTTGTATATTTAGTATTCTATTCCTCTCTGGTATAGCACCTAAAGAGTAATACTTGCCCTGTAAATGATTTTTAAAGAATGAGTGAATGATTACTTCTGTATAAGTCACTATGTTACCTTTTTACCCTAAAAGTATCATTTGCTTACAAGGGTTTTGTTGTTGTTGTTGTCGTTTTTTGCCTTTCTGAATTAGTTAACTGAAATAAGTGACTGACTAACTAAAAACATAAACATTGATTAATTCAATTTGTGGACATACAAAAGCTAGAATTTAGGTGGAAAAAATTTTTCCTTCTCCTAATTACATTACAGTGGAAAATAATGTCATGGTGAAGGTCATGATTACTCACATTTTAATTATTAAGGTATTTAGATGGAACAACCTAACAATTTTTAAATAATAAATTTAATTATATTTATAAACAATAAAAGCTATTACAAGCCCATGATAATTGCCTTAAAATCTTTAAACTTTCAAGAAATCAATACACCACTAAGGTATTAATGTATCTTCATTCATACATTCAATCTGTATCCAATATGGATGACATAGTGAATGTCTTATATTTGCTACTGGAAGCTCTAAAGGCTAGCAAAAGGTATAAGAAAGTGGCAAGGCTATCCATAAATAACGTACCAAAATATTAATAATCTTGTTTACAATGCTAATTTGATTTGATGCAAGTGGGTATTGTGTTGAAATGATGTCTTTACCTTTTTTAATCTCTTTAGAGATGTCCTCTGATTAATTTCCTCTTCAGATGGGAAGGATCATGAGTAAAAATATCTATACTTATAAAACTATTAGCATAAAACATCAACCTCAACTCAGCTGGTGCCTGCTTAACTCACATAGTCTGAGAGAGGAGAATAAATGAATTAAATTTAAAGGTATTTAAATTAAATGTAAAGGTATTTCCTAATGACTTACTTAAGCTGGCATTTCAATTGTCATTCTTTTCCCATTCAAGCTAGACCATATGCTGGTCAACAATCACTTGTATGAAGAAGTCATATGAATTGAGCACTGGTATGCAGAATGGATGATTTCTGGTGTGGGCTCAATCTGACTCCAACTATTACTCTAATGTGACATAAGAGTTTTAAATTTTTTATGAATTTAATAAATTGTGGGAAAAAATGGAAAATTAAAGTAATACTGTCTTTTTTCCTTAAATGCATAACTGCCTAAATATAGGAAATGAAATAGAGAAAATAAATGAAATACAAATGTTATGCAGTTAAGGGGCAATGCAAAAAAATCAGCATTTAAATGGCCAGCCCAAACATGAATGAAAAAATTACTGTGTTAGCAACTTTCATGGTTTAATCTCTCACTTTGGCTATATTGAATAGGATCATCATTTCCAGAAAAAATAAACTAAAAAGCCCCATTTCCCAGATGCTATGTTAAGTTATTCTATCTTCTTGGGCTCCAGCATTGAAATGGTGTTCTAGCAAAAGGCCAGGTCCAAGTACCAGCGTTACACTACAAATCACTTGAGGATACATACATTTTAGTATGTCAATTAGAAAAGAACATATATTCCCAAAAGAAAAGGATAATTTAAAGCTGGAATCACATATAAATGAGGGAGATTGTATCTGCTGGTAGGTAAATTCATTTTTAACCCTCAATATCTGATTTATATGTACAGATAAATCATAATTGACTTTTGGTGAGGCATTGCATAGAAAATAACCTAGATGAAATGATAATTTCTGTCCCATTCATTAAAAAAGTAGATATATTATAAAATGGTTTTCTCTCAAATTCTGCTTTTATTTCTTATAACAATAAGAAGTTGTTTCTGGGGCACCTGTGGTTCAGTTGGTTAAGCATCTGACTTTGACTCAGGTCATGATCTTGGCATCCTGGGATTGAGCTCCTCATTGGGCTCCCTGCTCAGTGGGAAGTCTGCTTGTCCTGCTCCCTCTGCCCCTCTCCCCTGCTTATGCACTCTCTTTCTCTCAAATACATAAATAAATGAATAAAATCTTAAAAAATAAAGTTTTTTACTACACCATCATGATGAAGTACTGAATTAGCTTTGAATGTCCATTTATTTAACCTATTTTAGTTTATTTTAATTAATTAATTTATTTATTTATGCATTCCTGTCTATAGGTATTTAAATCTTTTGATGGTCTAACCCTAAGACTGACTCACAAGAAAGTTGGAAGAGGAATTCACTAGTGTGTGTGTGTTTATATAACATATAACCTGTAAGTGATATATCTTAACAATACCATTCAACTTCTGACTGGTCATGAGGTTTATCAGATTAACCTAAGGGCTTTGAGACACAAATTATATTTAGCCTGCTTGCATACCCTACTATATCTCTCACACTAAGATTGTTAGAGACATTAAACTATGTGATATTTTAAGGAACACCATTAAATATTTAGGTCACATTGAAGACTCTAGATACATCTATGCATTTTTAAAGCGAAGAATTGAATATAATTTCTGGAGCTCCTAATAATTATCTTCTTTGCATTAATGAACCTGAGTATAAACTTTCCATGTTGTAGGGTCAACAAAGGAAAATACAAAATAAAAAAATGTGACATTATAAATGACCCATGTTCTTAGGGCACCTGAACCTTCAAAAAGTATCTTATTTGGTGCCAAAAGATCAGGAGTCTATAGTTTTGGCTTTGTTAGTTATAGAGCTGTGAAGAACTAAGGTATTTTTTTAAATGTAAAATTCAATTTCATTATTAAAAAGAAACATGAATTAGCACTACTCTATAGAACTTTCTACAATGATGGAAACCTTCTGTATCTTTACCATACCACTGTAACCACTACCAAATGTGGTTCTTGAGGACCTGAAGTAAGGTGAGTATGATTGGGGAACTAAATTTTTAATGCAATTCATTATAAGTAATAAGATATAAATTTAAGTAGTCATAAGCAGCTAGTGGATTCCATATCAGTGTAAATATAAATAGTATTTGACCACATTTATTGTGAAGAACAAAAATAAAAAATCATGCATAATTATGATAAATTAATCAGCTGTGAATGAGTCTCTGAAAACAAATATGTTTAATAGATAAGGATGTCCCTAGAGAAATGTGTGGCCTAAATTGTTCCTTAAAAGTATAGGGAGCTCAGGCTGATGTCTGACCTAAATGAAAAGTCAGAATACAATTAATGAGAAGGATCAATTTTCAGCAGAAAATAGAAGCCATGGTATGGCAGTATTGAATCTAAGGAATTTCAAAAGAAAGAAGTGTGGTCTAATTTCCTCCAGGTAGAATCATACATAAATTATGAAACGTATATGGAATTCAGGACTTTCAAAAACTGAGCTGGCTCATAAGCATCCTTCTCTCCAGGCTGTGCCCCTGTCAGAAATCAATAATGTATGATGGGGAGCTAATCACATGATATTATTCTTCAATGGGGTTGAAATTTGGCCAATGGACCATTTATAAGAGCTTATTTTCTAAGAACTCCATGTATTTTATAACTGATTTTACTAAAAATATGTAGTTTCATAGTTCAAAATGGCATTATTAAGACCATAACTCTAACAAAATTAGCCTACATTCTAGTTTTTTTTTTTTTCTACTTTCTAGTTTTTATAAAAATCCCCTAGTGGGTCTATCCCAAAGCTTGTTATTCAAGGAAATCTCAATAAAGGTAAATATATTTTAGGACATGTGTTTTCTACACTTTAGAAGAATAAAGGCTGTTTTTAATGTAATAATTAAATAATAATTAATGTAATTAATGTAATAATTAAGAAAATGGATTTCACATGTTTGATGCCAATATTAACTTTGTTTAAATAGTTAAAGATTAACAATTCATGTCATTTAGAGTTCATCATAGTTCTACTAAACTAAAATTTATTTTTTAAAAATAATGTTCTCCAAATCTCCCTATTTATTGCATAATGAAATCATAATATTCTCGACAGATTCTATCCAAATAACATGCAATGCATGCACGTACTATATAGCTATTTGCATAATGAAATTAGTTTTTAAACTCTTGATCCAGGTGCTTTTCCTCTACACTAGAAAAAATAAATTAACAAAATAACTGACAGCAATAAAATCCTCCATCTAAAAATACCAACAAACAGGAAAGATAGAGCAACATATATAATAAACAAAAATGTTATAACATCTACTCATTTTTGTGTTCATTGGATTTCTGTTAGAAATGATGCAAATTTGTAGTAATATGCCACAAACTTTCATCATATTTGATGCGTTATAAAATTAAGGTTAGGATACAGACTATAAAAAATATTCATAGTAATTTTCTTAGTTTTAACTATATATATATGTCAGATACAGTTAATCTTAGTTTTAACTATATATGCCAGATACAATTAACACAGTTAATAATAATATAGTTAATAAAAAATATATACTTTAATAGGAATGAAAATAGCATATTTTATAACATAACATTAAAGATCTATGCTAAAAAATTTTAAAATAGTGCATTTAAAAAATATATACGCAACTTGGCAAAACAAAATGTTTTCTTATGTGAAAAATTTTAAATTTCAACCCCTTATCTAACTAATTTCTGATTTTTTTTTTCATGGCACTTATATCCTTCAAACATATTGTTTCTGTATTTTCCCCCACTAGGAATGTAGATAAATTTGTCCCTGTTCAGTTTACAGCTATATCCCTAGCTCCTAAAGCAGAACCTCACACATAGAAAGGGGATAATAAATATTCTTTGAATTAAAAGTAATCGCTATTCAGAATAATTCTACCTATTATAATGTCAAAGAAAAACACTGCCCATACATAAATTCTTGAGATTTTTATCAATTGTGGAGCTATCCAAATGCAATGACTATGCATATAAAATTCACAGTACTAAATGCTACTCAAAAAGTAATTCACACTATTCTTATTTGTGCTTGTATGATAGCCTATGGTAATATATATATATTATTATAGACTCTGAAATTAATTACTTTTCCTCCATAGGTGTCTAGAAAATAGGGAAATATAGATAGAAAGATATGGCAAATATTATTCAACCCTCTTAAAATGAAAAGAATAACATTTTTTTTTTTTAAGATTTTATTTATTTATTTGACAGACAGAGATCACACAAGCAGGCAGAGAGGGGAGGGGAGAAGCAGGCTCCCTGCCGAGCATAGAGCCTGATGCGGGACTCAATCCCAAGACCCTGGGATCATGACCCCAGCCGAAGGCAGCGGCTTAACCCACTGAGCCACCCAGGCGTCCCAAAAGAATAACATTTTTTAATCGGTGGGTTAGTTTTGGATTTAAGCCACAAAGAGTTTTGGGCAACATAAAATAATTTTATTCCAAATTCATCATTATTTATTACAATTAGAGCTAAATAAGTATACACTAAAACTGTGTGTGCCAAGATTTTGATCCAAGATGCACACACAATGCATAAAGTAATATTTTTCAATCATGTAAATGATCTTATTTTCTTTATATCCCAAATCATTATGAAACAAAACAGCTTCAAAAACTAAAAGAATTCATTAACTGTCTTCCCATTTCAGATAAAATAAATATTTTTGTATGTATTTGTTATATAACTTTCATTACTATAAGAAAAGAACCAAACTAATGAAGTTAGGATATGCATATATAAAATAAACAAATGAACGCATGTGCAGAATAAATTGCAAATTTTACCTTCCCATTGTTTCAATCCTCTCATAGAGTGATTTTTGTTGTTGTTGTTGTTGTTGTTAGGGTTTAAAAAAAATCCTGCTCAAGCTGTGATGTAATTGAATAAGAACAATGCATTATCTCACAAAGAGAAAGGGGGTTAAGGAAGGATGAAAATATTAGCCCCCTGACTAATCTTTTTTTTTAAGATTTTATTTATTTATTTGACAGAGAGAGACATAGTGAGAGAGGGAACACAGGCAGGGAGAGTGAGAGAGGGAGAAGCAGGCTTCCTACTGAGCAGGGTAAGGGGCTCAATCCAGGACCCTGGGATCATGACCTGAGTGGAAGGCAGATGCTTTAAACACTGAGCCACCCAGGCATCTCTTAAGTAATCATTTTAGTTCAGCTAAGGTATCTTTCTCTTCAAAATTTTTATAGTTTTTTAGAGAAATTTTCTTGAGAGATTTCAGAATTGCAAACCACCTTTTTTTCAACGATATAGTTTCTTTTTATAGCCATGCAGTCTTTCATTTATTCTGTCTCCTAAGTAAGTTATGTCATATTGGTAGGCAATAGATAAACCATAGAAGCAGTTGTCTAGGTAAAGTGACTTAAGAGTTCCCACACATGTAAGATTATGCATGTCTTCCCATTCCTCCAAAATAACTTTTTTTTTTTTAACGTTGTCAAATCCATTATGGGATCACCTACCTGAACTACATGAACTTTTTAAAAATATGCAAACTTATATGAAATGTTACACTGCCATTTCTTCATTAATGTAAATTGGTTCATCATGTTGCTTCCCTCCTAACTGGTGTGTTATGCTCTGTTACTCTGATGCAGCTTTCATTACAAAATGAAACTGCAGACATATTCCTCTACTTAACATGTATCTATAGAATTTGGATACTCTCAAAGTGCTCATTAACCAAGACCACCTAAATGTTTTTCTCAGATTGACTAGACTTTGGATTTGACCTCCTTTTAAAAAAAAAAAAGTAAGATTTTCTTTAGAAATCTTGTAATTTAAAATTATTTTTCTGTCCCTTTGAGATTTACAAACCTTTTAAAAGCCTCTTATCTGCATGGCAAAGGAAACAGTCAACAAAACAAAGAGGTAATCCACAGAATCGGAGAAGATATTTGCAAATGACACCACAAAGGACTGATATCCAAGAACTATAAAGAACTTCTCAGACTCAACACCCAAAAAACAAGTAATCAAGTCAAAAAACGGGTAGAAGACATGAACAGACACTTCTCCAAAGAAGACATACAAATGGCTAACAGACACATGAAAAAGTGTTTAATATCACTAGCCATAAGGGAAATACAAATCAAAACCACAGTGAGATACCACCTTATACCAGTTAGAATGGCAAAAATTGACAAGGCAAGAAACAAGAAGTGTTGAAGAAGTTATGAAGAAAGGGGAACCCTCTTACACTGTTGGTGGAAATGCAAGTTGGTGAAGCTGCTTTGGAAAATAGTATGGAAGTTCCTTGAAAATTAAAAATAGGACTACCCTATGACCCTGCAATTGCACTACTGGGTATTTACCCCCAAAGATACAGATGTAGTGAAAAGAAGGGCCATATGCACCCCAGTGTTCACAGAAGCAATGTGCACAATAGCCAACTGTGGAAAGAGCCAAGATGCCTTTTAATAGACAAATGGATAAAGAAGATGTAGTCAAATAAAAAAGAAGAAGAAGAAGATGCAGTCCTTTACACAATAGAATATTACTCAGCCATCAGAAAGGATGAATACCTAACTTTTGCATCAACATGGATGTGACTGGAGGAGATTATGTTGAGTGAAATAAGTCAAGCAGAGAAAGTCAGTTATATGGTTTCACTTATTTGTGAAACATAAGGACATAAGGAGAAGGAAGGGAAAAATTAAGGGGGGAGATCAGAGTGGGAGATGAACCATGAGAGACTATGGACTCGGGAAATAAACTGAGGGTTTTAGAAGGGAGGGCAAGTCTGGTGATGGGTATTAAGGAAGACATGGATGCATGGAGCACCAGGTGTCATATGCAAACAATGAATCATGGAACACTACATCAAAAACTAATGATGTACTTTATGGTAACTAACATAATAAAAAAAATGAAAAAAAAAAACAGAAGAAAAAGGTGAAATTTTAAAATATATACATATATACACACACACACACATACTATGTAGCTCCATTTATATTGAATTAAAAAAAAGTGAGCAGTAAGTTTTAATTCCTTTGTTATGTTATTGATAAAATGTTATGAACATGAGCCTTAATTTCCTTATTTCTAAAGGTAAAGTTGGGGAAATGAACCCTAACTTCAGGCAGATGTTGTGAGGAATAAATGAAATGTGTATTTTTTTTTAAAGCCTCTTATCAGTTTTATCCAAGACCATCTTTTTCAAAGACCTGAGAGCCAGCCACCCTCTCAAATGTAGTCATCAAGAAAGATAGCACCTACATCCCCAAGTCTCTTTTGAAGGGCAGAAGCCTAACTTTCCACCAGTTAAAAAATATAGATGTTCTAATGACAAAGAAAAACATTTCCAAACCAAAGAAATAATTCAAGGGTGCTCCACAAATCCCATTGATCAACCTCCTCCCTAACATTCTCCAGTACTATTGTACTAAATCATCCCAATCTATCCTTGAAAACCATCCCATCCATTGTTTCAGCAAAGACAAGGTCAGAATTAGATGTGACCTTTGTGCCCTACTGGAATAGCCTTGAATAAAGTCCTCCTTGTCTACTTAACTTTGTCCTGTACAACTTTTGCTTTGAAATCATCTATATTAAATATAATCTAAACACAATAATCACCTGTAACTTTGGATAACATTATGCTGTTATTCACTTTTAAATAAATTCCTCTCACTAATTATTTAGATAACTTTTGGCTCATCAAAACTTACCAGATTTCTTTTTTGTTTTTTGTTTTTTTAGAAAAAGTCATCAACTTCTGAGCAATTAGTACTTGAGAATTGCTTGTCACAGAGAGCCTTTAAGATTTTTTTGTATCTTTAAGATTAACAAAGTAAGCAAATTCAACCTATATCAAGAAAAATACTAAAGTAAAAATGTTTTAAAGTTAACTTTTATTTAAAAAATAATAAAGATAAATTTTATGACCACCCATTGAAGTGAAGAAATATTCTGAATCAAAAAACAATAATTGATAATTATAAAATATTCAAGAAAATATCTTGCTTTCCTTCTTAAACTATGTGAGCAGATAAGGATACTATTTCTTAAATTTTTGTCTAGTAGTGATAGCACTCTTAAGATATTGACAAAGAAAGAAATAAGGTCTAGGCAATGCAATGTCAGTTAACTTGCCCAGAAGCTTTTCTCTTTTTTCTTTCCCAGCATAAGGAGGAAAAAGACATGGGAACCTTAGTTAACATTGATGGACTAAATTAAGATCAGTTTAGTAAACATTTGTTGATTATTATAGCTGTGTCAGCCACTGTGAGATACAAAAATAACATGAATAAAGTATCACTCTTCTTCCCAAAAAAAATACCCCTGTCAGTTTAGTCACATAAAAAGATTGTTGTTTTATTGTGGTAAAGACAATGTTAGATATCCATGAAATTGTAGAGAACAGTTTGCAAAATCTGAGATTTACTGGAAGGTTTTCTAAGAGGGCCAATTTCCCCCAAAGAGCTAAAACTACATAAAAAAAATAAATAAATAAAATTCAGGCAATGAAGTTGGAGAGAGTTTTAACATAACATCAATGTATTTTCCTTGAGTAACTAGTTGAAACTATTGAATGGTTTCAGGCACGTGATTGAGAAAAATCTGTGGATGTTGATGTGTTTGAGAAGGCTGTGGAATCTTTAAGTGGCTATCTTCAACTATAAATGCATATATGAAATAAAAGTGAGGAAACAGGCCTGAACTGAAAATGTGGATTTGGGAATGATCAAAGTCATTTGTGACTCATGCATAAAACTTGAAAATGGATGAGATAACCCAGAGAAAGATAGAATTAAGGAATTTGCAAGAGAACTACTGGAAACTCCAACATTTAAGTGATAGGCAAAGCAGGAGCCCACAGATGAAAAATACATAGAATAAATAGTATAACAGAATTCCAGAAAGTAATGAGTTCTGGAAGGCCATGCTTGGCAAACAGTACATAATAAAGAGGTCCAGTAAATTAAGTGAATGTTCTCACTAGACTTGGCAATGTTGAGTCTTTGTTGATCTACGCTTTAGATATTTAAATGGAATGGGGAAAATTAAAGCAAATAGCAGTATGTTGGTGAATCACTTAAATCTGGGGGATGAGAAATGGTGAATATAGTTAGAGGGTATACAGTTAATAAAAGCCTTTTTATTTGGAAAGGGGTATAGGAAGAGGTGACAAAATTCTTTACAAATAGGATGAAAGAAATGACTGGAAGAGTTAGAGGTCAAAAATAAATGAAATAGAAGGGATATTGATGGGGGAAAGTCCCTGTTGAGAATCAACAGGGAAGAGATCAAATATAAATGTGAAAAGATTGACTTTGATCAAAGGAAGGAACACCTCATCTCTGGTGCGTGAGATAAGAAAATAAAGATATATGGGAAATAAATGATGTCAATACATTAGAGGGGAAGAAGAAAAACATTAAATTAGTTTATGCTAAGTGCATTTAATTATATTTTTGAACTTGTTAGATGCTTGGGGTTAGATAAATATGGGTGAATAAAAGTTCTAAGAATTAAGTGCATGGCTGATATAGTCAGACAGGGAAATGTGAGAGTTGTCTAAAATGGGCAAAATTACTGATGAATGGTATTGAAGACTAAATATCACAAATTACATCTACATCATTTACTGATGTCTCTCTTGTCCTGTGCATAGCTTAGGTCATCTAAGGACATCTCTGAGTTAGTATTTCACTATCATATGCTTTGTATCCTAAGCCTGAGGCTCCCATGTTCTCCTCTCTCTCCATTTTCTGTAAACCACTCTCCCCTCCCCCCCAGCTGGTTGCCATCACCACCGACTCTTCTTTGAAGTTCTGTTCCCTCAAGACTCAAATGTGTATGTGATAATTTCTTCCTCAGTATTTCCTTTCCTGTTTGTTTGTTTGTTTGTTTTCCCAGACTCAGTAAATAAGTTCTGTTTTAAATTTCCAGTTTCACTACTAAAAACTATAGAAAACCAGTCAGTGTATAGCAAAAGCTATACCTTATACGTATCTCAAAATGGCAGTAAGTAGTTTGTAATTACTGATGGCCAGGAAGGAATTGTGAATGGATACCACCTATTATTTTTCCCTTGGCCTTAATTACCTTGAGGACAGAGCTCATCAAAAGAACACCTTCCTTCTGTTCCCTCATTTACTGAAATTGAGGCCTCAATACATAATCAAAGCAGAATAACAGGTGCCCCTTGTCTCAAGTGTTTCATTTGCATTTCGAAGTATCTCTGGATTCTAGATGATGACTTTTCCAAGGGGTTAAGCTCCTTCCTGGAAAGATCACTTTTGGAATTTGTTTCACACTGTGTTTCACCAGAATTGCCTTTTATTACAATGAAGATTTGTCAAGTGATTGTGCCCAGCTGAGATTTCCGGAGACGCAGGGCCATCTACCTTATACAGCTATGTGCCTGCCCTAGGGAACCTCTCAGCACAAATGCATAAAGCCCAAGTAAACAATTAAATTCATTAACCCTTCAAAAGACAAGACAGTGAGGTCCAAAAATTAAGACAATTGAAGAGAATGTTATTGAGAAAAAGTGGCCTGCTCCATATGAGAGTCCATTACTCTGAGAGAACCTAATAAGTTTTAGATTTTAAACAACCTAAAGTTCTTCAAAAATTCTATACATCTATTAGAACTAAGGAAGGCTATTTTCAATTGCAAAAAACACCTGAACATTATTGAACTTCCTTGACCTTTCCACAAAAAACATGGCTATACTAAGTCTGTTAACTATGTGTCTTGCATAAGTGTATATACAATGTGGAGAGAATTAACCACTGAACAGGTTAAAATCACAATGCTTAAAGAATTTATAAACTACTGGGGAGGAGAGAAATATTTTAATTAAGGCAAAATAGCAAAGATTCTAAATAAAAGAGTGGAATTGTGCAGAGATGAGAGTTTGAAGAGAATACTTCACCAAAAGTGACCGACATTTCAGCTGATACAGAATTTGAAACAAATTTCAATATAGGAAACACAGGAAACAAGATTGGGAAAAAATGACTCTTTCTGGAAACATTTAAAGCCTCATGAAGCTTCATCATAACGGGGTAGAATCTACTGTCATTTCAGAATAAATGAAAATTCCCCAAATAATGTAAAAAATAAAATAGCCATTAGTTACATGTATAAGAGGAAAATACATAGTAACATAGTGTCCTCTGTAAGTATTTTAAACCTCAAATTTTATTCTATTCTTACTTACATATAAAATATTTGGCAAGTCAACTACATAGGTTTGGAAAAATATTACTTGATAAAAATACCCTAATTCCCATTAACACACTGGAAACAGTTTTTCAGTGAAAAACAATTCATTAGTGATATTATGTTTGTCATTTTTAATCAACTGCAATGCCATGTTAAAATCTGACAAATATACTTCAGATAGATAAACACACACACACACACACACACACACCTAGGGCTTATTGTGACATCCCAGCCTATAGTACCTACTGTTTTTTACATTAATCCATAATTGATGGTTTATGACATTGCCATTTTCAAGCCATTAGTTACACAATAACAATGTTAATTGAGTTTTAATTGTCAACCATATTCAAGCTTGGAATAGTTCAGCTTTCTTTCAGAGATAGATAATATTCCTTAGGATTGTTTTCATTTATATAATTAAAAAAAATCCTTTATTCTCTTTGAAAGATTGAGAATTTGGGCCATCATAGAAAAACAAAATTTACATATCCTCAACTATTTGCTACTGACACCATTCATATTGTGTCATGCACAAGAAAATACTTCCTGAGGCAAGGACATGATTTTTGTGATGATGACTATTTTCTAGAAGTTTGACACAATCAAATTCGTTTAATTCTTTCACTAAGTTTGACTCACATAATAGTATAAATTATCAGTTATTAATAAATATATGAAAATTAACTTAGTTTGATATGTTGGGATCTTGAAACTTATTTTTTGAATTTTCTTATTTTTAAACCAGTGCTATAAAGAGGTAATAAAAAAGAATTTCTCTGTGTAAAAACATGCATTTGTGTTTATATAGTCAGTGGTTTGCCAATTATTGGATCCTATTATTAATGAAGACTAAGTCATGAATGTGTTAATGATGTGATTCATTTGATAGAATTAGCTATGTTCCCACCCATCTCAACAAATTCTCTACCTTAAGATGCATACAAGAGGGATCAGATGAAAGGAAGTGATCTATTTTAGGACATACTTGGCATCACCAAAACTCAGAGGCCTTTGACTATGGGTCATTAGCATTATTTCAATATGAAAAGAAAACCCTTAAGACTGAGATTAAGAAAGCAGATACTGTGAGGATAACAAGAACACAATCATTACCAGGCATAGAAAAATGTACTACTGAACATTAAAGTTGTACACTAATAATCTTTTAAAATTGGCATAAAAAACTTGTGGGATAGTTATTATACTAGATTTTTACAACTGAGGAAAGTGAAGGTCAGAAAAATTAAATCACCAGATCCAGGTCATACTTACCTTGCTTTCCATGCTTACCTTGGATTTTTTTTTTTAAGATTTTATTTGTTTATTTGACAGAGATCACAAGTAGGCAGAGAGGCAGGCAGAGAGAGAGAGAGGAGGAAGCAGACTCTCTGCCAAGCAGAGAACCCGACGTGGGACTCGATCCCAGGACCCTGAGACCATGACCTGAGCAGAAGGCAGAGGCTTTAACCCACTGAGCCACCCAGAAGCCCTTTCCTTGGATTTTGAACCTAAATTTTTTTGACTGCAGAGTCCATGCCCATTCTTTTCTTCCTCCCAGGAGGGAGGAAGTAACAAACTGGGATGACAGGCAGTGAGAAGCAGGTAATATAGTCAAGTCTATACTCCCAGCTCATACTTGCTTTATAAATAATAGATACACATTAAAAATATTAATGAACTTTCTACTTTTAATGTCCTGACATAATTCAGACCTTAGAACAGTATTATTGAGGCAACAGTGATAATTCTAATTAGCAATTCATCTGCTGCTCTTGAGGGTCATTTTTAAATTCTGCTTATTAACTTATAGTATTTCCCTTCTCAGATTGACTGTCAATTCCAGGAATAAGTTAAGGTGGATCAGACCTTGTAGGGTAGCAAGAAGCAGGACATTATTAAAAAGAGCATTCGAGTAGTTAAAGAAAGAGTAGAAATTTATCAGAAGTAAATTGGCTCTTAAATCATCATTGGTTGTTCTCTCATTTGAAATTTTAAGCATTCCAGGTGAATATAAATAACATTTAAGACTTCATTAAGACTTTGGAGGATGTTTAAGTATAGTGAAAGGGCCCCATATAAAATCTTCCATTGTGGTCATGGTAGACTCCATTATTTTAATAACCTACACATGAATACTTCTATATATGAACCAGTAGCCAGATTACCCTAATCCTTTCCTTTTAACATAATGAATGGTCATGGAAAAATCACTCAGTGCTTCATATATGTCAGGCACTATATTAACTGGCATTAAAAGTTATCCTGATTTCACATATCAGGGAACTGATTCTTGCAGAGGTTAAGGAACTTGCCCAAGGTCATACAATTAATAGGTGGGAAACCAAGTGTCTAAACACAAACCTGTCTATACAGATCTGATGCTCATTGAAGTATCTAAATCACTTAATGACAATAAGCAATACTGAGTTATGTCTGAATTCAACAATGGAAGAGTCAATTCATCAAACTGTGTAGCCAGGTTATTTTCAGAACCACAGAATTCTTGAGCCATTTCTGGGCTTATTGATTGCAGTTCCAGTGACTTCCAGGATCAGAATCTATCTCTGATGACAGGCTGTAACCAAGACTTACTTTTTCCAGTGTCCTGAATTGGCAAGAGTAGGATGACCAGAGTATTTACTATTCATTGTTTAACTAAACATATAACCCTTTTTCATTTACCCACACCTGCTCTGAAAATGATGATCTCCCATCTCCACACTAACCTTCACCACAATTCATACTCCATCTCATGAATTCAGGACACAGCATTTCCTTTGGCCCCTCCATTATTCACTTCCCATGCCTCCTACACACCCATCTCCTGATGAAGTAAGCCTGTAGCCTTAATCCAACATCAGAGAGAGGATTCTTCTCAGAGCTCAGATCCAGGGTCCACGGTCACTAATTATGGGTCCCACACTCATGCCTTATTTGGTAAAAATAATAAGATCAAACAAACATATTGCTAAGACCATTCTCCATCACTATTAGGCTTAATAATTTAGTTTAGGAAGGAATCCAAACTGGAGAGGAAATTACCTAAGTGGATGAGACTGAATTTTATTTTCTCTCATGCCATTACCCTGTTCACCTGCAATTACTAAAACTCAGAGAGACTTGAGAGAAACTTAAAATGAAGTTACCATTTAGATTTAGAATATCATACATTTTTAAATACTAAATACACTTCCTTCTCTCTTGCTCTACTGTCATTTCCATAGCTGTAACAGGCTGGGAAAGGCTGGCCTTACACTGAAACTTGGATAAGCATAATACTCTATTTGCCTGAAAAATAAAGATAATAAATATTAAAATAAAGTTGCTGTAATTATATTGAGAAGTATATAATGTAAAACATTTTCAAATATAGTTTGAGTATTCAATATCAAGTTTATATACTATTGATTTGCTTTATCTTTGGAAGATTTATGTTTAACCTGATGTTCTTAAAACAATGAACTTGTTCTCTTAATTCTAAGAAAGTGTTAATTTGGTGAACTTCTTTTCCACACTATCCTCTCTATACCCACTAAAAAACATAGTGGCATATACTAACTCTTAGGCAGTTTATACTCTTCATTTCATTTAATCTTATCAATAATCCCAAGAGGAAGATATTAACTCATTTTCAGTTAAACTGCCTAAGATCAGTTAGTCATGAGCCTGTTTTCAATCTGAATTTTCTTTATCTGCTATATATTACCTAGGCAGCAGAATCAAACCTCTTCATATCTTTTTTGTTCCTCATTCAGAAAAATGTACCTTGAAATAATGACCTGAGCCAAAGGCAGAGACTTAACCATCTGAGCCACATAGGTGCCTTTAGAAAAGACTTTCAATTTCTTAAAAATATCTTTATTTTCACAGCCTCCTATTTTAGTTAAAGTACAATTACTGATTTATTGAAAGCCTTTTGTGGATCTATCTCCTTGAGTTAAAAGGTTTCTTTTTTTTTTTCTTTAAGCTTTTTTATTTAAACATATAATGTAACCCCACCACCCTCTCCCAACCCCCTCCCCCCCACCCCCCTCAGTTTGTTTTATTACATTAAGAGACTCTTTTGAGTTAAAAGGTTCCTAATCAGTAACTTTTAATTTTAAGAATTCCCTTCTTTGCCCTTCTCTTCCCATTTTCAGCACTATATGTGCTTCAAGTAAAGGACTGGAAATTGTAAAGGTACTTGTAGGCATCAGGTTAAGAAATAAGGACTATATGTCTCCTGATTCTGTTCAGTTGGAAGCTGGAAGAAGTAGAGACAAAAGAAAGAAAGGATGGAACTGGTAGAAATGAAATCTGCCCCAACTACTCCTCTTTTTCTTGGGAGTCCTACCTATTTGAGTAAACCTTCTAGTAAAAACAGGATAATAAGGAATTAGTCCCATCTGATTGTTCCTTTTTTCTTATTCATAAAGCTTTTTTCCTCAAACTGTTTTCCTCTCAATGGTATTAGGGGAATCCTGCTTGAAATGAAACTATTAGACAACAACCTTAAACATTCTTATCAATGAGAACTTGTCTCTTTCTCAGTGTCTCATAATCAAGTATTGATTGTGGACACTCACATTTACTGCCATGTTTAGGTAAATAAAAATTGTTTTAGGGGTGCCTAGGTGGCTCAGTGGGAAATCTGCTTCTCGCTGTCCCTCTGTGTTCTCTCTTTCTCTTTCAAATAAATAAAATCTTTTTAAAAAATTTGTTTTAAAGTAGATGATCTTTTTTCCTACCAAATGTCATATACTTTAAGTCAAAAATTCAGCATCAAAGATTTCACAGGCATAAAAAACTTATCTTACAAACAATAAAATAAAATTTGATACCAATGTTATATATAAACATAAACTGGTTATGCATATTGAGCATACACGGGGCTATGGTATTCTAGACTGAATGTTTGTATTCCCCCAAAATTCATAATTGAAATCCTAACCCCCAATGTGACCATATTAGGTGGTAAGACCTTTGGGAAATCATTAGGTCATGCAGGTAAAGCCTTTGTGAATGAGTGCTATTATAAGAGAGATTCCCGAGAGCTCTCTCTCATTTTCTCACTTCTCCATGTAAGGATGCAATAAGAAAATAGCCATCAGCAATCCAGAAGAAGGCTTTCACCCAAACCCCACCATGTTGGCACCCTGATCTCAGAATTCCAGCCTCTATAACTGTGAGAACTAATTTTGGTTGTTTATAAGCCACCCAGTCTATGGTTTTCCATTGGAGCAGCCTGAACTAAGATACATGATGGAACAACAGATCAAAAATTATACATAGAATTATCACTGTACTGTATTATAAATTTTATTTGAAAACAATCTGCTAGCTATGATAAGCAATTAAGATCTTTTCCTCTCATTTCTTTAGAAATCAAAAGATTTGGCAGTTAGTGGGATACTATCCTTACCTCTTTATTTTTTCCTCATAACAAGAATTTTAAACAATGCTAATGTTTTCAGAGAGCACTCTAAATTGAGATTATTCTTTTTGTGCCATCTCATTATGGTGCACTAAGCCATTTAAATGAGTTCATGGCTGAAAGCTTTAAACACAGATATTTTAGGTCCATGCTTGCCTTTTGACTCCTTACCATCCTCAACATTCACCTTAATTAGGAATTTTTAGAGATTGTGCCAGTTTATGCCTGATCTCTTGGTGTATATATTAATAGATTATCTTTCATACTGAAGCATCCTGATTTGGATGACAAATTATAGGGGCATTCAAGTTATGGAGAAAATGAATTCATAATATGGAATTTTTGCTGATTTGGGGGGAGAGCTTTTTGCTAGGGCAGTTGTTACTTAATGGTTTAATTGTTGGCATAAAACCACCAGAAGGATTTTGCTTTGTTTTGACTTAATCGGAGCTACTTCCCTCCTTCCATCTCTTCCCTGAGAGATTACCTAACCCAAGCACATTGCCAAACTAAATGGAAAAAAATGAAGAGCAATAAACAAACTTGTTAAGTGAAAACCACACAAAATAGATACTGACCATATTAATTTATGCTGCAGCTGGTGTAATAAACTAGATAGTCCCATGGTAATTATTTTGGGTCTTAATTAATTACCTAGTTATATCCTAATTTGTTTAATAAAAGGAAAATTTACATCCCCATACCATTTCCTTGTTTTTTTCTTAATTACTCTACAGTTTTAAAATATGTTTAGTTCTTTCTGATTCAAATTACCACAATAATTTCTTCTTAAATTTTTCTCAAGCTATTCCTTTATCTATCTTTTGTATTTAAAAATTTTGTTATTGTGGAAGCACACAAGATATTAAATTTACCGTTTCAACAGCTTTTAAGTGGACAGTTCAGTGGCATTAAATACGTTCACAAGTTTGAGCAATCATGACCTCCATCCATCTCTAGAACATTTTCATCATTTCCAACTGAAACTCCATACCCGATAACTCCCCTTTGCTCCCTCTCCATAGCTCCTTGTAAATACTATTCTACTTTCACTATACTAGGTACCTCATGTAACTGGAATCATACAGTGTTTGTCTTTTTTTGTCTGGCTTATTTCACTAAGCATGTCTTCGAGTTTCATCCATGTTATAGCATGTGTCAGAATTTCATTCCTTTAAAGGCTGAATAACATTCCATTGTACATATATACCACATTTTGTTATTTATTTATAGGACATTTGGGTTGTTTCTGACCTTTGGCTATTGTGAATAATGCTGTTCTAGATGAAGAAATAAATGTACAGGGACGCCTGGGTGGCTCAGTTGGTTAAGCAGCTGCCTTCGGCTCAGGTCACGATCCCAGCGTCCTGCGATCGAGTCCCACATCGGGCTCCTTGCTTGGCAGGGAGCCTGCTTCTCCCTCTGCCTCAGCCTGCCACTCTGTCTGTCTGTGCTCACTCTCTCTCTCTAACAAATAAATAAATTAATTAATTTAAAAAAAAGAAATAAATATAATGTATTCAACACAAATGTGCAAATAATTGTTTGAGTCCCTGATTTCTAGTATTTTGGGTATGTGCCAGAAGTGAAATTGTTAAATCATATGGTAATTCTGTTTAATTTTTTGAGGGATTGCCATTCTACTTTCCAGTGGCCGCAGAACACACTGTTTCATTACCATTGAGCCAAGGGTTCCAATGTCTCACAGCCTCAATTACACTTGTTATTTTCTCTTTATTTTTTTAAAATAGTCATCCTAATGGCCATGAAGTGTTATATCATGGTTTTGATTTGCATTTTCCGAGAGTGATGTTGAGGATCGTTTCCTGTGCTATTTAGACATTTATGTATTTTCTTTCCTTTTCCTTTTATTACCAAAACTTATGAAAATATTCACCATTCTCCCTTTTATCAAAACTTTTTCTACCTCTCTACCCCTATGCTCCAACACATACCCTTATATTCCAGAAACGTTTAAAGAATACTAATATTATCTTAAGTGCCAGTGCCAATAAAAATTATCAGCTAATGCTCTGCACCTTCCTGTGACAATCAGTTGCTAATTTACCTCTAGCTACTTCTCTCTTGCTCTGTCTTTACTTCTTTTTTTCCTCCTTCTCCTTGTATCTTCTGTGGATACAGCTGAAAGACTTACCTACACTAAGTGCTGTCCTACTTTTTATTTCTCAATTTGCCATCACAAGATTATGAAAGGTTAGACTTATCTAAATACTTAGCTGTTATGACAGGTCAATAATTTTCTCCAGCTCTGACAAATTATATGTTGAATGTTAAATATAGTTAGTTGCTACTCTTTTCTGACCATTTTTCCTCTCTGTCCCTCCTTATTCTGCACTGCTAACTCTTATGGGTTCTTAAGCTGCCTAGAATCCATTGCCATAGGAGTTACTTGAGGGCCCCGGGCTGTTTCCCCCATATCTTCTTCCTTTTTATTCTGTGGAATTTGAAATCCTAACCTACATATACTGATTTATAATTGCTTTTGTAGAGGGATATATCTTCCATTAGAGCACTGATAGAAGGAACTCCTGGGTGGCTTAGTTGGCTAAGCATCTGCTTTGGGCTCAGGTCATGATCCAGGGTCTTGGGATGGAAACCTGCATCAGGCCTCTGGCTCCTTGCTCTGTGGGGATCCTACTTTTCTCTCTGCCTGCAGTTCCCCCTGCTTGTGCTCACTTGCTTTCTCTCTCTCTGACAAATGAATAAAATATTTTTTTAAAAAGTCTCACTGATAAAAGAGACTTGTGTCTTATTAATCATTTCCGTAGAACTTAGCCCAGTGCCTATCACAAAATAGAGCACAATGTTTGCTTAATAAGTGAATAAGGGATATATATCCAAATACAATCTCTCTCTTTAAACTATTTATTGTGATGCTCACTCTGGATGGTTCAATAATACCTCAAGCCAGGATGCTATAAATGGAAGAAAGTGTATTTTCTTTCAAACCTGTTCTTCTCAGCTGTTGTCTTTTCTCTTATTATTGGTTTTATTGTCCCAGAATTCTAAGTTAAAATGCTCATTTTTCATTACATTCATCTGCTCACACCCATTTACATGTTATCATTTGCTATGTCTTCTCAATGTCACCTGCACAATGTTCCTGAACTCTAGCTCCTGCTCTGCCATCCCATTACTTCTACTTTCATTTCAAAAACTCACATATTTTGATTGGATTAATATACTGACTTTCTAATTATTCTTCCACATCCCCCTTCAACTCTTGAGAACTCTGTCCTGCATGAATAATTCTCCTTTGTTCAAAAACCATTTGTGGATACCCTTCTTTCTCCTCAGAAATTACACAATCTCCTTAGGAGCACCTGGGTGGCTCAGTTGGTTAAGCATCTGTCTCTGGCTCCGGCCATGATCCCTGGTCCTGAGACCAAGCCCTGTATGGGGAAGCCTGCTTCGCCCTTTCTTACTCTCCCTCCTTGTGTTCCCTCTCTCACTGTCACTCTCTCTATCAAATAAATAAATAAATTCTTAAAAAAAAAAAGAAAGACAAAAGGAAATTATACAATCTCCTTAATATGTCATCCTAGCTCTCTACCTCCCAATGTGGTCAAAACTATTCTTTTTAAATTTAAATTTCACTACTCTAATTTAAATGCCTTTTGCCATGTTTTAACTTTTATTATAATTCCATTATAGTTAACATATAGTGTTTTTTTCAATTAGTTTCAGGTGTACAATATAGTGATTGAACACTTCCATACATTACTCAGTGCACATCAAGGTAGGTGTACTCTTAATCCCCTTCAACTATTTCACCCATCTCTCCCTCCCCTCCCCTCTGGTAACCATCTGTTTGTTCTCTATAGTTAAGAGTCTGTTTTTTGGTTTGTCTCTTTGTTGTTGTTCATTTGTTTTGTTTTCTCAGTTCCGCATATGAGTGAAATCCTATGGTATTTGTCTTTCTCTGACTGACTTAATTCACTTAGCAGTATACTCTCTAGATCCAAATATGTTGTTGCAAATGAAGTGCCCTTTACCTTTAAATATTCAGTGTTCCTACGTATTACTATATTACCACCTGCGTGCCTTTGGTTACATTCAAATGGGATGCCTCTTCCCATGCCAGATGTCCAAAATCTACCTGTCATTTTAAGCCGAAATCAAATATTTTGTCTTCTATGGGATTTCCCTGTTTCCAATTCAAGTGCAAGCTGGAATTAATTATGCCTTCACTGAACTCCCATGCAGTTATTGTGTGTCTTTCTTATGACATTTGGCAACTTAGAGTTTGAAGTATTCTTGTTTGTGAACATGCTGTTTTATTGTCTATATTATAAATTCCTTGCAGACAAGATCCTAGAATTATTTATCTTTTGTTCCCTTGCAATGAATTATATAGAGAATTAACATACTGATTTTTCTTACAGTTTTGTAGAAATGCAATAATTTCTTATACAGGTGAATAAATAATTGAATGAAACTTTATTATTCACTGAAATTCCCTCCTCCTTATATTTATGTGATTTCTTCATGGAGTCTCCCCAAATCCTTTCTTACAAACTGCCAGAAAACCCTCATTTTAAATCTCTAAAATCTTGTTTGAACTGTTGCTTCCTGCTTTTCCCTGCATTACTACACAGACATCCCTAGCTAGTAGATAATTAAGAATTATCCATTAGGAATATGTTATTCCGTGAACTCACATAAGTTTATTCATTGTAAAGGCTTTTTATTTACCCTGAACATTTCCATCGTAGCCTTTCTTATTTAAGGTTCTATTTCCTAGGAAATTCATGACTGTGTACTGTTACCCACCA
The DNA here is from genome assembly GCA_003697995.1 of Taxidea taxus jeffersonii. Taxonomy (NCBI): domain Eukaryota; kingdom Metazoa; phylum Chordata; class Mammalia; order Carnivora; family Mustelidae; genus Taxidea; species Taxidea taxus. The sequence goes on along the minus strand of ML105625.1, from coordinate 150,912 downwards.
ATAGAATGCACACAGCCTTTATTCTGTATTTGAACTGCTATTCAGAAATGAGTCTTAGATTACCTTATCATTGACTCACATGCCTATAAACATAATCTTCATTACTTTGTGGAAATGTTTAGGTGTGCTCTTTTTTTTTTTCCTTCTTTCCTCCTTCCCTTTTCCCCTAAAGTCAAATAGAATGGTATAGGAAGTAGTACAAAGCAAAACTGTCAAAATTATGCAGCAAGCTGAAGTCCTAGATAGCTTCACCTATTCTATAAATTGAAATATAGGAATTCAGTTCACAGCAACCCAAATGCCAGGTCAAGAATTGTCACAACATTAACTATTAGGACAATTCTAGTTTTTGAAGGTTGGTGCTTTCCTACTTAAAAGTCAGTGTGTGAAATTAGCATGGTTTGTCACCAAAGAACTTTCCCCCAAATATTATAGTTCTTGTATGCTCCTCTAGAAAGAAGGTGATTTGACAATTGGGAAGGGACATTTTTCCCCATTTTTTCTCCATTATATACTACAAGAGAGATGCAAAGATTAGCAGGAAACTGAAAGGGAAATGTTTCTTCTATTTGGCCATGATTATGTATGTTAAATATCAGAATCATTTCATAAGGTCTCTGTGCTTACAACCAAAGTATGTTATCAATTGCTTTAATAATGCAAATGCCTCATCAGTTTTTATCTTCCCAGAAGTACTGATAAATTTTATGAAATTTTCTCTTTATCCATAGCCTATATATTTATTGTTTAAATAATAATTTGAGCAAATGTGGAACCAATAGAAATGTCACAGTTCTGTATCTAAAAAGAAGTAAAAAGATAGCACCTTAGATTAGGTTCTTGGTATAGGTAGTAAGGGTTGCAGCTCAAAGCCAAATTAAATTTTATATCAGTGAAAACAAGAACAGGCCATCTTTAACATTAAAAGCATCAGGCCTCCAATATTATCCTGAATTTTGAGTAAAAATTAAAATCAGGACCCCAAATTTTTACAACATATTGTCGTCACCTTCCCATGTACTTCTGTTGTTCAATGCACATAGATTCCTCCTCTTTAGTAAATCACACAGAATACCAGCACATCAGGAATTTTCTGGATAAATCATCTTTGATTAAATTACATACAAGTATTTGCTAAAGGCCCTTTAAGACTCTGTTAAATAGATAGCATAATGGGCATGTTAATTATTAATCACCAGTGATCTATGTTCCATTTTTCTATTAAGAAACACCCTATGTTTACTGCACCATTATTCACAATAGCTAAGATATGGAAACAACCTAAGTTTCCATCAATGGATGACTGGACAGGGAGGATGTGGTAAACATATACAATGGAATGTTATTTAGCTATAAAAGAGAAGTAATTCTGCCATTGAAGACAATATGAATTGATCTTGAGGGCATTATGTTAAATGAGATAACTCAGAGAAGGACATATATTATATGATCTCACTTATATGTTAAATCTAAAACAACTGAACTCATAGAAACAGATAGTGGAATGAAGATCACCAGGGGCAGAGGTGGGGTGGGGGGAGTTGAAACAGATGCTGATCAAAGAGTAAATACTTGCAGTTAGAAGATGAATAAGTTCTGGAGACCTAATCCACAACACAGCGATTACAGTTAACAATGTTGTATTATTATTCAAATTTGCTAAAAGATTAGATCTAAAATGTTCTTACCCCCCCCCCAAAAAAAAAAAAAAAGAATTGTGAGACAACATAAGGGAGTTAGCTCACACTATGGTGATAATATTACAATATATAAATGTATCAGATCAGAACATTGTATACCTTAAATTTATGCAATGCTATATGTCAACTGTATATCAATTAAAAACAAAATTCCATAAGCTTATCACCTGAACAAACACCTCCTCAAAGTGCAATATGGTTACCAGTTTTAAGCTAGGTTGTATCTAACACAGAAACTCAGATGTGTCTGCATGTGTCTAGACAGCTGGTAATGAAGCCCATCAGTGTATCTACATTAGAGAGAAAGAGCTTTCCTCAAAGAGAATACTTTGAAGAAAAGAAAAATATCAGGTCCAATTAAAAAGCACACAACTTTGGTTTTTGGATATAGCCTATGATTCTAAATACAAAGTAAATACCTCCCTACATATTCTTCCCCTCCTCCATTCTAAGAAAAAGTAAATTACAATTTAAAAGAGAAAGTATTAATTTTACCAAAACTTAAAGATATTGATGCATAAGGCATAATAATTGATCTTTCTTACAACAAAGAATACTGGGAATTATGATAGAATTCAACTTTGTTTCTAATCTAGAGGGCTCAGATATAACTAGAATGCCTATGGCAGGGCATTACTTAGGAAATAGAAATGGAAACATTTGACTAGTTCCTCACAGTATTTCCATATTTGTCAGAGTTCAGAATGTCATAGAAAAATGCAGCAGTGATATTTCCTGGGTTTCTGGGCAGGACCAAGCACTCATGCAGGGTCAAAGACAATGGATACCTTACCAGACAATACCAGGGAGGCAGAACTGAGCAGATGAACAAGAAACTCCCAAGTGTCTCTGGCAACTAAAACTTCTTTTCAGCACAAGTGATACATCTCCTAAGAACTCCTAGAAATATTTGTTGTCAGAGATGTTGCAAGACTAAGGACCTTCTAACAGAAAGGAGAGTGAGAGTCAGTGGAATTAAAGTTACCACCAATAGAGTGACCCTATATAAGTCTGTGTTTAACTGAAGGAACTAGTTTCTCTTTGGCAACTCTTGATAATTATTTATTTACTCATTTGAAATATGGCGATAAAAGAAGGAAGTAGATCTTATATTTATGCATAACATCTAAAATCTTACAAAAACTAAACAGTCACCTATAAATCATTAAATAAATAAACTCAGTGATTTACTGGTTATGATAATTTGCTCCCCATTCCATTTCCTTATAACTGTCACCATTGTTAATGAAGTTAGTTCTCTTAATAGATTCCCCTCCCTTACAAAGTTAAGAATCTGCAGGTGCTCAGAGATCTATATGACTTAAAGATAAAAGGGCACTCCTCCTTAGTCTTCAACTATTGGGGCAGGTCTGAGGTCCAATTAAGAAATATTGACTCTGAAATATCAGGTGTTTTTCTTTTTTCTTTTCTTGGATTTACTTATTTATTAAACATTTACATGTGTAAACCTGGGAGAACAAGCAGGGGGAGCAGCAGGCAGAGGGAGGAAGGAGAAGCAGGCTCCCTGCTGAGCAGAGAGCCTGATGACCTGGGGCTCAGTCTCAGACCCTGGGATCATGACCAGAGCTGAAGGCAGACGCTGAACCCTTAATGAACTGAACCACTCAGGCTCCCCAGAAAATCAGGTTAATGGTACTCTGAGTCTCAACTTAGCACTCTAGGGAATGCAAAATTATTTTTCCTCTACCCGTTCACCATTCACAACCTGCAGAGATTTCAGCTCAGACTATCACCAACATTCTAAAGCTCAAGGGTCTGTGTATAACGAAATCTACAATCCAATTCACGTTATCATCACCTAAATGTTATATAATTTCATTGTCCAATCAAAGTAAAGAATAAATATCAGATTAAGCTCAGGAACTCCATCAAATTATAGTGTTCACTATCCTCTAAATATTAAGGTTTAGAAACAAAAAAATTCAAACCTGAAGTCATGCAATTCTGAAAACTATTTAAAAATGTTTAAAGAGTTTCTTTTAATAAAACATTATATACATGCATTGCCTACATTGTTATTTGTTATGTTTGATGATGTTAATAAGATAATGCAACTAAGATGAAACACACTCATGTATGATGTTGAAGTGATAATAAATCAAGAAAACTGAGGTGTAAGACTTACATTTTAAGATACTTATGTTGTCTGCTTTAAATCTTTCAGAGTACTGTATATCATATACCATATCCTAAATAATGTGCTATTACAAAATAGCTGCAAAAGACTGGCAACATAAAGCCTCATTTGATTAGTTTGTTGATCTGTATGACATTTTATTTTTTGCAAGAGATTTTTTTTCTAATGTTGAATAGTTAGAATGAATTGCACTTGACAAAAGGATATAATAACCCTATTTGATTTTTTAAGACCACTTTATACAGGATCTAATTTACATATGACACCATTGAAAGTTAATTTTTGAATTACACGTAGCTTTTAAAAAATACTAATTCTGGAGTTGATGAGGGTCTTTCCATTTCCTCTTATCTGTGATAGTTCTTACTTATAAAATCTATTCAGCTATAAGAGATCTGTTCCAGAGTATGTTTAAATTTCCTGCATCTTGCCATTTTTAGGAAAAATAATTTAAAAATACAGGCTAAAAATGTAAGTTTATTTTAATTCTTGACTATATTTTTTATATTTTAAATATATATTGGTTATTCTTACAGAAAGATTCCTCCAGAACTCTAAATGTGATCCAATGAGCTTTAACTTATTCATCAACTTTCAAACTTACCACACACACACACACACACACACACACATAAATAAAATAAATCTTAATTTTGGTTAGAGGTTTTTTTTTAAATGGTTATGAAAAATAGGCATATGCTGGTAAATTTTTAATATTCAGCAGCAAGATGTGAAACCAAAATGTTGTAAGAAAATAATATGTAACCATACTAATTATTGCAAGCTTGAGGGTGCTCTGCTCTGTTTAATGTGGTAACCTATGACTGATCAGTTATGTAGACAAGCAGAACTTAATTAGACATGTAGAACAAATGTGAATTAAAGTAGCAACAAAAATTACTTAAGCTCTACAGCTATTTCAAAGCATATATTTTTTTTAAGATTTTATTTATTTATTTATTGAGAGAGAGAGACAGAGACAGAGATAGTGACAGCAAAAGCAGGGAGGAGGAGGAGAAGCAGACTCCTCCCAGAGCAGGGGGCCTGATAAAGACTAGATCCTAGGACCCTGGGATCATGACCTGTGCCAAAGGCAGACGTTTTACCGACTGATCCCCCTAGGTGCACATTTAGATCCTGGTATGGAAAGCACATTTAGATCCTGGTATGGAAAAGAAATAGTATTACAAGAAAACCATGAAGCCATATTTGGGAAGCTTTTTTTAAAAAAAATAGCAGAATAGTGTTTTACCTTAAAAAAATATATAAAGTAGCAAAAGCCCTAAGAGAGCACGTCTAATGGTCACCAAGGCTTTTGGAGACTAGAGAATGAATTGCTTCAGGCTCCCTTAGTCAGCAGGAAAACAGGAAAAGGCACAGCAGTAAGAAAGACAGTGTGAAATAAATAATAACTCAATTTTAAACTTCAAAGATGAGCAATGATAGGTATACTTTAATGTAAATTGACTATTGCTTCCCTCCTTCCCAAGAAAGCTTAAGCATACAAAATCTTTGCTGTCATTTTAAATATTTTGATTCCTTGGCTGCTACACAGTCATGTGTACAAAATATTTGAGTAAAAAAGAATCACAAGAAAGTGGTTGGTAAACTGGGGTATGATGTACTATTTCTAGTAATTGGTTAAAAAATGTCTTTTATAAATTAAAGAAAAAGAGAAAACTATGCTTTATAGTAGAATCAATGGGTGAACAAAGGCTGAACTGGTATATAAATTTGGGTTCAACTACTATTCCAGAAATGCCCAATTAAGGATAGTGGAGCAGTAGGGCAGAAGATACAAGGATCCTTTGACACATGTTAAAAAGAAATATTCAATAATTTACAAGGAACATAAAACAGGCTTATCAAGTTTTTAAGATAACACTAAGCTGGTTTTAAGGTTGACGATACTTTATAAAATACAAAACAACATCAAAATCATAAAATAATTTAAATTGGGCAAGTTGAACAAGATAAAATTTAGCATAGAAAATTCTAAGTTTCATAGTTATATTAAAAAGGAATATATAATTTGTGTTATTACAGAGTATGTGTAGTTTTACTTGCCAAGATTTTATGGTAAATGGGCCATCTTGAGATTTTTCTGGTTAATTGTATAACCATAATTGGAGCCACTGATTTTTTTTTTCTCAGTCTCAGGTTATGTGAATAATTATTTTGGATCTTGAGAAATGAAATATGTCTACTGTATTCTGTTCTGGGAAGACTGTATCTGAGTACTATGTTCAATCCCACACATTCAATTTGTTGATTTGATGATATTGAAGAATTAGCACATAATCAGATGATGAAATCTTTAAAAATAAAGAGTTAAAAAATGCTATAGGACTATCAAATGGACTCATAAAATGAAAGTTTAAAAGGTCCCCAGGGAAGATCTAATCTCAGTTATTCATTTATAGATGAGATCGGCTTAGAAGTTATGGTAAAAACTAGGAACAATATAAGATACATCTGACTCAATTCAAAAAAAAGTTTGTAACATTTGGAATCCTCTAAGCATGAAAATCTGAAACTGTTGAGTTCACCATTATATTATCACTGTTTTGCTCATGATCAATAAATCTTAGCTGATATAACTAATTATGTGGGATTTGAAATAATCAAATTATTAAATTTCCAATACAATAGTACCACAATGATAGACCTCTTCTTGGCTCTCAGACTTTTAATTTAAAATTCTAATTAATGATGAATATTTGGAAAAACTTCAAAGAAAATTGTTGAAGTAAAATATGCTAATATACCTTATCTTCTAAAGGTAGGAAAAGCACTATTTCTTTAACTGGAAATGAAGTTGAAAGTAAGCTATGAAAATTTTTGTATATTTATTATGTTTCACAAAATTCCATCTTTCACAGGGAATAAAGAAGCTGAGCAAAAAAGAGACAAACAACTACTGGAGCATGAAGGGAGAATTCAAGATAAGTGATACCATAAGATGAAACAATATTAGAATAATTGGATTCCAGAAGAAGAAAGAGAGAGGGGAGCAGAAGGTATATTGGAGCAAATTATAATAGAGAATTTCCCTAATATAGCAAAGGGAACAAGCATCAAAATCCAGGAGGAACAGAGAAACCTCCTCTAAATCAATAAAAATAGGTCCACATCCCTTATTCTAATAGTAAAACTTACTAGTGCTTAGTGACAAAGAGAAAATCCTGAAAGCAGCTTGGGACAAGAGGTCTGTAACATACAATGGTAGAAATATTAGATTGGCAGCAGACTTATCCACAGAGACCTGGCAAGGCCAGAAGGAACTGGCATGATATATTCAGAGCACTAAATGAGAAAAATATGCAGGCAAGAATACTATATGCAGCTAAGCTATCATTGAAAATAGGAGAGATAAAAAGCTTCCAGGACAAACAAAAATTAAAAGAATTTGCAAGCACCAAACCAGCCCTACATGAAATACTGTAAGGGGTCCTCTAAGCAAAGAGAGAGCCTAAAGGTAGTAGACCAGAACAGAGACAATATATAGTAATAGTCACCTTATAGGCAATACAATGTTTCTTCCATTCATTGTATAGATGGTACTAAATTCATGTCTTTCAATAGTCACCCTAAAAGTAAATGGGCTAAATGCCCCAATCAAAAGACACAGGCTATCAGAATGGATAAAAAAAATAAAACCCATGAATATGCTATCTATAAAAAACTCATTTTAGACCCAAAGACACCTCTAGATTTAAAGTGAGGGGGTGGAAAAGAATTTACCATGCTAATGGACATCCAAAGAAAGCTGAATGGCAATCCTTATATCAGATAAATTAGATTTTAAGTCAAAGACTATAATAAGAGAAGGAAGGAAACTGTGTTATACTCAAAGGGTCTGTCCAACAAGAAGACCTAAAATTTTTAAATATCTATGCCCCTAACATGGGAGCAGCCAACTATATAAACCAATTAATAACAAAATCAAAGAAACACATCAACAATAATACAATAATAGTAGGGGACTTTAACATCCCCCTCACTGAAAAGGAGAGATTATCCAAGCAAAAGATCAAGAAATAAAGGCCTTAAATGACACACTGGACCAGATCGACATCACAGATATATTGAGAACATTCCAAAGCAACAGAACACATTCTTCTCTAGTGCACATGGAACATTCTCCAGAACAGATCACTTTCTGGGTAATAAATCTGGTCTTAACTGGTACCAAAATTTGGGATCATTCCCTGCATATTTTCAGACCACAATGCTCTGAAGCTAGAACTCAATCACAAGAGGAAAGTTGGAAAGAACTCAAATACATGGAGGCTAAAGAGCCTATAAAGAATGAATCAGTCAACCAGGATATTAAAGAAGAATTGAAAAAAAAACATGGAAACAAATGATAATGAAAACACAACTGTTCAAAACCTGTGGGACACAGCAAAGGTGGTCCTAAGAGGAAAGTATATAGCCATACAAACATTTCTCAAGAAACAAGAAAGGTTTCAGTACACAACCTAACCCTACACATGAAGGCAAGAGAAGGAAGGGCAAAAATGAACTACTGGGACTTCATCAGGATCAAAATCTTTTGCACAGCAAAGAAGACAGTCAACAAAACCAAAAGACAACTGACAGAATGGGAGAAGATATTTGCAAACGACATATCAGGTTTAGGGCTAGTATCCAAAATCTATAAAGAGCTGAGCAAACGCAACACCCAAAGAACAAATAATCCAATCAAGAAATGGGCAGAGGACATGAACAGACGTTTCTGCAAGGAGACATTCAGATGGCCAACAGACACATGAAAAGGTGTTCCACATTACTGGGCATCAGGGAAATACAAATCAAAACCACAATGAGATACCACCTCACACCAGTCAGAATGACTAAAATTAACAAGCCAGGAAACAACAGATGTTGGAGAGGATGCAGAGAAAGGGGAACCCTCCTACATTGTTGGTGGGAATGCAAGCTGGTGTAGCCACTCTGGAAAATAGCATGGAGGTTCCTCAAAAAGCTGAAAACAGAGCTACCCTATGACCCAGCAATCACACTACTGGGTACTTACCCTAAAGATACAAATGTAATGGTCTGAAGGGGCATATGCACCCAAATGTTTATAGCAGCAATGTGTACAATAGCCAAGCTATGAAAAGAACCTAGATGTCCATCAACAGATGGATGGATAAAGAAGATGTGGTATATATATACAATGAAATACTATGCAGCCATCAAAAATGAAATCTTTCCATTAAATGGCATGGATGGAACTAGAGGGAATTATGGTGAGCGAAATAAGTCAATCAGAACAAGATAATTATCATATGATCTCCCTGATATGAGGAATTTGAGAGGCAGAATGGGGGATTTGGGAGGCAGGGAAAGAAAAAATTGAAACAAGATGGGATCAGGAGGGAGATAAACCATAAGAGACTCTTAATCCCACAAAACAAACTGAGGGTTGCTAGGGGGAGGAGGGTATGGAGAGTGTGGTTGGGTTATGGACATTGGGGAGGGTATGTGATGATATGATATGATATGATATGATATGATATGATATGAGGGATGCCTGGGTGGCTCAGTTGGTTAAGCGGCTGCCTTCGGCTCAGGTCATGATCCCAGCGTCCTGGGATCGAGTCCCACATCGGGCTCCTTGCTCGGCAGGGAGCCTGCTTCTCCCTCTGCCTCTGCCTGCCACTCTGTCTGCCTGTGCTTGCTTGCTTTCTCTCCCTCTCTCTCTGTCAAATAAATAAATAAAATCTTTAAAAAAATTTTAAAAAATAAAAAAAATGATATGATATGATATGATATGATATGATATGGTGAGTGCTATGAAGTGTGTAAGCCTGACAATTCACAGACCTATACCTCTGGGGCAAAGAATACAGTCTATGTTAATAAAAATAATTAATAAAAGAAGTTCACTTTACAGTCTAATATAAATAATTTTTTAAAAATTGTATATTTCATGAAGTAAACCATATACTAGGGAGTCTAACTATTAAAATGGAGCCATGTTATAATTCTTAATTAGCAAGTTGGGTTTTTTTTAATATTTAGAGGAAAAGAACCAAGCTATTCATAGGTGGTTTGTGTTTCAACAATGTTCATTTCTCAAAAAAAAAAAAAAAACTAAACTAAAAATTCTGAATTTGGAAGTGTCTTACTATTTAAGAACTTTGAAAAATCAGTGACCTATAAAAATAGAATTGAAGTACTGTTTTAGAAAATGTTTTACATAAAATTAACATCTTAATTTCTTATATAGTATAGACTTAACTTTGTGAGTGATTAGTACATTTAGCATTTTCATAAAAGTTTTTTACTTTTATTATATTTGATTGAAATTTGACAGTAGATGTACCTCATATGCTTGTCTGATAATTATGAAAGTCAAAGTTCCATACTTAAAAGAATAATAGAACTCTTTGTTTCTTTTAAATGAATGACCAATTAGCTAAATCTAGCTTTACATCAATCTGAATCTTTTGGTTATTAACCTAAATAATTTTCAGTATGTTTTTATAATTTATTTAATGTTTTCTATCTTTATTTCTTTAATAAAATAAATTAGAAATCATTTGGCCACAACTCTTCTTAACAAGTGTATCAATTCAATTAGCTTTCCCTTTTTATCAGAATAACATCTTGGGGCCCCTGATTGGCTCAGTCTTAAGTATTGTACTTTTGGTTTTGGCTCAGGTAATGATCTCAGTGTTCTGAGTTCAAGCCCCATGTAGGCTCTGAGCTCAGGGGAGTCTGCTTGAGATTTTCTCTCTGTCTCTGCCCTTACCCCTTCTCTCTCATGCTCTCTCTCTAAGATAAATAAAGAAAATCTTTAAGAAAGAGAGAGAATAATATCTTCACCATTATATTTATGCAGAAAGAGCATCAAATTTTCCTGTAAAAATCCCAAGAATGAAAGATAATTGTGTTACTTGTGAAAATATCATAACAATATTAGACCAGACATTGAATCATAGATGATATTGATATAGAGGACTCTATATCAATACTTATTTGTAAGAGGCTATGAAAAAGAATATGATTGGTTAACAATAAATACTTTAAATATTATAATTAATATATTTACTCTTATTTATTATAATAAAAACCTCTCCTTTTAATTGCATGTGAAGGATCATATGGTTCTAAGGATGTATTGGCTTTTACTAAGAGGTTTAATTTATGTTCCACATGAAGTTACTGAAACTAAGGTAGAGATTTTAACCAAGTGTCTCACATATACCCTTTGATTATTTCATTCACATGATGCTTCCAGAGAAACATTTAGATGCAGTCAAATCAATCACACCCCAGATGCATTATCCAATTATGTACCATTTCAAGTTTTTGGACTCTTTTTTTTTTTTTTAACACCTCTTTTTCCACCTCTGCATGTTGCCGGAACATCCTCTTATAGATGCTGAGTGTCTTCTCCTTGGGCCAAATGCATTATGCTGTCTGTACAGAACATGCATATTTTGATATATTGTTTCATTTTTTGTTTTTTTGGTTTTGGGTTTTTGTTTGGTCTAGTTCTGAAGGACAAAAGCAGTATTTATATACTCTGGTCTACGTCAGCAGAGTTTCTGCTGAATTTCTGTGCTTAATGACCACTTGAAAGTAATGGTGATACATTATGTATTTAAGAGGAGTATATTCCTCATCAGAAACCAACAGTTTCAAACATTGATTCCCCCTTCTCAATTTTTTAAAAAGACTCTTTCTTATAAAGTCCAAAATGCTTACCAAGATAAAAAAAATGAATAATTGTTATATTTATGAATAGATGAGAAAAGAAATCCACATTTAGGCCTGTGAGGACTACATTGTATGTTTGCTATTAGACATGAAGATTTAATTATGGCTCTAATCAATACCAAATTTTCTGTGAAGCCTAAAATCCCTCTGTTTTAAGAGTTTTGCTTTTTTATGATATACTCTCATCTTGCTATGAAAACAAAGTTAGTATTGCACAGATCTACATTTTACTACCTTTAGTATCTAAATATTACTGCCTCAATACTGAACTCCATTATGTATTGTATTATGGGGTAAGATACTCTCAAGAAACTTGCAGCTAAGAGGACTATAATATAAAGATGAAAAGCTTGCCAAAATGAAAATAGCTGTGTGCACAAGAAGGAAATCATGGGAAATATTAACCTGAAGGTAATATGTAGGAAACTGATATAAAATTAGTAATTTGTAGCCTTCCATTCCTCAGGCATCATATCAGAATTCTCATAAAACTAGATATCTGGCTTCTAGAATTTAAGGAGAAACTAAATTACACTAACTAATCTCCCTTATTTCCAAATTCAGTATATAAGAGTAGAAAGGTATTTTAATATCATTTAATCCATGTAATAGATTTTTGAAGCTAAGTTTCAAAAAGATGAAGTCATTTATGCAAGGTAATACAATTTGGCAAGTTGTAGATTAAAGACAGAAAGTTGAGATTCTTTGGTCTAGCCCAGTATATTTTCTCTTTTACCCCTTGTATTCTGTAGCCTTTGGGGTAGAGCAAAATTCTAGATAAAAACAGGACTTTTGTTTTTTTTGAAAATAATATCTAATATGGAAGAATAAAGAATACTGGATTTCAATAATTTGGTTCTAGAAGGCAATGGATTGTGTTTCCTCTCCTCACTCTAAGGATGCCATTCAGATACTTCTATTGTGCAAAAAAAGATTTGCCAACCACAGTAGCATAGGGAGGTGTCCTTTGGTGCCATGCCAATCTGTGTAGCCTAGAAACCAATCTCATTTCTTAAGGTGCAAAATCATTCTCTAATTATTTACAACTCCCGTTTCCTCAGTGTATGATTTGCTAAGAGACAGTTTATCCCAGATTTCCAGGGTATAATTTAGATCCTACTAAATTGGAAGTTTTGTGAATAAGGCCCAGAAATAAGCACTTTAAACAGCACACTAGATGATTTTGATGCAAAATAAAACTTGAGAATGATTAACTTAGGGGTTATTATGGATGATAAAAAACATGGGTGATAGGACAAAGGAAAAAAAAAACATTCAATTTTAAGATGATCCTCCTCATCAATATAACAGTTTGAGCTGATAATGAAAAGATCACAATGAGTGGGAGGAGAAATCATTATTATGAGAAAAAAATTTGCTAATTGCCACTATACATAAGATCAAATACAAAGATATAAAAACCCTTTAAAATCCATCTGGGAGGGGTGCCTGGGTGGCTCAGTGGATTAAGCCTCTGCCTTCGACTCAGGTCATGATCTCAGGGTCCTGGGATGGAGCCCCATATCAGGCTCTCTGCTCAGCAGGGAGCCTGCTTCCCCCCGCCCTTCCTGCCTCTCTGCCCACTTGCGATCTCTATCTGTGTCAAATAAATAAATAAAATATTTAAAAATAAGTAAATAAAATAAATTAAAACCAACTGGGACTCCACAGAGAGATACTGGCACACTGTTAGCATTTTTAAAACCTTTCCTATCAGTCCAAACATAAAAGGTAAAACTAATAACAGAAAAAGTAAACCTGTAGTCCAAATTTTCTGAAGATTAAAGTAAAATGAGATGAATATGAAGAATGCATCAAATAATAGAAGTCACATGTTAGTAAATATTATACATTGCAATGCCATGGAGAACAAGGAAGAATAAATTCATTGAAATGTTTAGAAATCTACATCAGCCCTAGTGACAGTCCACATCTAAATTTGGCAGGAAAAGTTATGCCATTGTTAGTTTAAAATATATAAAATTGCAGCAGAAGCGTGCTGGGCCCATAAAATATATAAAATTATTTCTCAAAAACAAACAAACTCCAAAAACAAAATTTAATTAACTGCACTAACACTTTAATAGCTATGTTGACATTCTGACATGTTAAATGTGGATACATTAACATTGACCCCAAACTTATACATCAAATACTTATTTACCTGATATCCTAGAATGAACATCTAGAAATGTTTATTAAGAATCTGTCTTCCTTTAGAACAAATCTAATTAGAGAAACATCAAAGAATCCACACTGTCTCTCCCCTTGTGGGTCTATCACACTAATAGCAGCCTAGAGTTTGCTGCTTAATCTCTAATTGAAATCATCCAGACTTGAAACTTGAAGAGTGTTTAGAAAGCATCCCGCCCAACTGCCCAACATATTACAAATAGAAACAGTAATCCTAAGACTTTAAATGACTTTTGAGGAGTTCTGAAATCAGGTCTGTGAGTTAAGGTCCACAACTTGTCTGTTCGATGTGCCCCAGAAAGTCTAGTACTGCACAGTATGGCAAATAACTTTGGAAGAAAACAAACCTGTTCACTGTCTGAATAATTCTGGAAAACTAAATTAAATTAATTTAAGCAAGTTACTCTAGCAGGAGTTTTCAAACTTTCAAACTCAAAATTTGTTTTTAAGTTAACAGACATATATTAGTATGTATGTGGGAAAAATCTGCTGTTTGGAGTTTGGTTTTTCTAGTTACATCATAAGATCCTTTTTAAGTGAGGACTATCCATTCCACATAAAATCTAGGCATGTGCTCCAAATTTTTTAGAATCATTCTATATTATTAAGCATGTGTCCAATAACAGAGATGAAACAGAATTCCATGTGTTTGAAAAAAGAAAAGAATAAGAAAATTAGAAAAATGTCACAATGTCACATAGTTTCTTTGTGAGCCTACTAGACAAGTAATATGACCCATCCAAGTTAATCTAGGAGTATGAAACTGTAGCTGCAAATAACTGGATCACAAAATGGGATACATACTTGAAGAGAAGCCCTACTTGAGACTACGTTCCCTCAAAATCCTAGAAGTCCACTAATGTGCTTTTTGAACAACTGACGGAGAATTTTGTTAGGTATACATGTCTCAGGAGTTTGACAAGTACATAAAGTAATAAAACTCCACCTTTTTTGTCTTTCTATATACAAATAAAATATTTTAAATAATTATTTTGAAAACTATATTTACTTAATAAAGTTATCAATATTCATCCATGCTTAGACATGAGTCTTCATTTTTTATAGATAATCTACTGAGAAAGAAAAAATATATTTCAAATTCAGAAGAAAGGAATATCAAGATATTTTGGTCTAATAAGTCAGGAATTCATATAAATGGCCCTTTAAGAGGTTGACACATAATAATGTTTAATTTATGTTGGAAGCTAATCTACTTTTAAAAGCGTCCTCCCATGAGTACTGGCTCCTCAATTTTTTCTTAATAGCGAACAAGTAGTTATTATACATTCAAGATAACACATTTGATAAAGTAGTTAATGTGGCATTCTCACCTTGTACCACTAGGGATAGTCTTATCATTTAAATATATCTTTGAGCAAAAGTACAAAGTTCTGAAAGTCAAACTATAATTCCCTAGAAGAAAAGTCAGCAATTGCATGCAAAATATGAATTTCATGATAAAAATTATTGACCAATAGCTTTTGAACTATCTGTTGTTTTAAATTTTCCCAATTGATATGGAAAAATAATCATTAATGATAATTCAATGAAATTATTGACACTCAAGAAGAAAATGTCCTTCAAAATGTTTTCTTGCTTATTTGTTTTTGCATTTTTCCAAAAATAAAACCCAGTAATGTTGACTTCTACCACCTCTCACCTCAGTTTTGTATATGTAGCTATTTGGTTATGTGTGTATATATAGGTATGTGTATACCTTGTATTAAATGAAAGTACATTTACAGGATGGTTGGCCAGTAGAAAGGGAATAATTAAGTGTCTTAAAAGTATAACATTACTAGCTGAATACAGGCTTTACCTCATTGTATTGAACTCATTAAAATTTACTTCTTAGGTAATTATTATTGTATAAGTATAATGAGGAACTTATTTCTAAGAGACTTTTTAAATACATATACATATTTGTTTGTTTCCTGTCCAAATTGGAGAAAAAAATACAAGCATTCTATAGCCTTCTCACTTTCCTACATGTATCAGCTTGGTTGAGAAGTGTGAGTAAATGTAGGACTCTATTTTAACAAACTTGGCAGACATCAAATTTGCTTCATTATATTTTAATTTCATTTTAAATTGAAACCTATTATACCAGTGTTCAAATGGGGATATCACTTACAGATTCATCTCAGGAACTGCCCTAGAAGCACCTCACTTCCCACCTAGTTTTGCTAATTACCTTACCTTCCATCTTTTACCTGTCAGCCCTCCTGCAGGAAAGGACTCATTTCCATCCTCTCCCAATCACCTCCTCTCCCAGCACATTCACCCTCCCCAAGGAAAGTCAACAAAAACACTTTCTGTAAAACCCACCTAAGTTTTAAAATAACACTTTCACTCTTATAGAGTAGACTAGGACTTAGTGCAGATAACCAATATGAAGGATTTTTCATCCAAGGAAATTTGTAATGGCCAAACAGCAATAGTTTTAGAGCAGTGCTTAGATAGTACTTCATGTAAATAAATTTCTCATAAATTTGATTCTTTGCCTTTCACCAGTGGCTTACTAACCTCACATAACTTCTTCATTTCCCCTTTTAGTTGCTAATGTTATGTTTAATAAATAATAAATGTTTAATAAATGAAATAATGGAATCATCATAAAATTTAACAGCCTGTGTGAAAATATATTTGTATGGATGTGTCTTACCCTGGTCATTTGACTCATCATGAAAGGATAAACTTCTGTTCTGTGTCAGCACCAGTGAAGACGGAAGTTACTCTGACAGAAGTGCAGGGCTATGATTTTTATCTAGGAATGCTGGACCTTCAGATTTTGTTTAAGAACATCCAGAAATACAGCAAAATCTAAACTGAGATGATAAAGTAGATGTTAAGCAAAAAAAAAAGGGAAGAATCCCAGAAAGAAGGAAAATTTGTGCAAGTTCTGGTGTAACAAAAGACATAAGACAAAAAAAAAAAAAAAAAGCTTGACACAACAGCAAATTTCAAGGAGGAGAATGACAAAAGTAATTTTGAAGCAGTAAGAAGATATCAGAATATGCACTATGTTATAAAGTGTGGATTAATTTTTTTTAAAGATTTTATTTATTTATTTGATAGACAGAGATCACAAGTAGGCAGAGAGGCAAAGAGAGAGGAGGAAGCAGGCTGTCCAAAATGCAGAGAGCCTGACGCGGGGCTCGATCCCACGACCCTGGGATCATGACCTGAGCCGAAGGCAGCAGCTTTAACCCACTGAGCCACCCAGGTGCCCCCTAAAATGTGGATTAATTTTAAAAGCAAAAGAAAACCATTGGAGAGTTCTAAACAGTGGAAAGACATGACAAATACTGTACATCTATAGAAAATGAATTTTAGGTGGTGGTGGTAAAAGACAAATGATTGGGAATCAAGGAAATCAAACTGTTGGAATAATCTGTGGAAAAGATGAGACAGATCACGTTTTGAAAAAGAAGCTGAGTCACAAGATTAAAATTCCAAACTAATAGGACTAAGCTCATGTGCAAATCAAAGCTATATCCATAGTCACCTACATACCTAAAGTGGTAATTCATACACTCATTCATTCATCCATGTTTACTGGACATGTGTCAGATGAGCAATGGCCATAGTTAAGTAGCAGAGCTAGATGCCAGGTTGCAAATACATTTATATTTAGTCTAAATTTTACTATCTCCAAGTCATAATGCTAATCACAAATGTGTACCCTTTAAAACAAAAAAATAATAACACACAAGGAGAAATTCTGACAGTGAAACACAGTGGACCAACAGAGACAACTGTCTTATATATATGTATGTATACATATACATACATATATATACATATGAATTTAGAAATTAAAAGGGACAGATTTTTAAAAGACTAAACTTTACAAATTGGGGTGAGCTACAACAGAAATGGTCATTTTAATCAAGACTATGATGTGATCTGTTTTATAAGATTTTTGTTTAAGATCAATGTTCTGCATGGAGAAAAACTTTGGAAGTATGAAAATGTAGACACACAAGGGTAAAAGTAGAGATGAATTAGGTGTCAGTAACTAAATTGATGGCAGCGAAGATATGAAAATGGAGACAGATTCAAGATACATTTAAAAGGTAAAAGCAATGAGCGTGCCTGGGTGGCTCAGTGGGTTAAGCGTCTGACTTCAGCTCAGATCATGATCTCAGCGTCCTGGGATTGGGCCCCATGTAGTCACCAGACTCCCTCCTCAGCTGGAAGTCTGCTTCTCCCTCTTCCTCTGCCCCTCCCCTTGTTTGTGCTCTCTCTCTCTCTATCTCTCCTTCTCTCAAATAAATAAAATATTTACCAAAAAAAAAGGTAAATATTTTATTTATTTACCCAAAAAAGGTAAATATTTTATTATCTGTAAAAATTTCAGCAATTTTGGTTAACTTTTCCTTAATACATAAAATATTTACATATTCTAATTATATTAAAGTGAAAAGATTAAAGCAACAATTCATCAAAAACTAGAAATAAACCATCAAAGTAGTAAAGCCATGACAAGAATAAAAGAATGTAGTAGAGGATAATTTTCTAGGTTTCTTTTTTCTATAATTGACTCAGTGGTGGAGTTTACATAATCATATTAGACAGGAGAATCTGTAAAATAATTATCCATACTTCATTAGTGAATAGATGTCTCTAAAAGAAATTATTTCCCCTTTGGCCATAATTTGTGCTGTACATCAGTTTAACTTAAAGTTGATAATGACTTAAATGTTATGTATGTATTTCCAATAACTTATATAAGTCTGCTACTCTTCTTGCACACAAAAGGTCACAAAACCTGCTTCTGAAAATACATTGAGAAGAAATGTTATGTTTATTATAGCTTTCATAAAAGAAGTTATATAAACTTAAAGGATGGGTTTCTGATTTTCTTAAAAGATTTTTATTTATTTATTTGACAGAGTGAGAGAGACAGCAAGAGAGGGAACACAAGCAGGGGGAGTGGGGAAGAAAAGTGGCTCCCTGCTCAGCAGGGAGCTCAATATAGGGCTGATCCCAGGACCCTGGGATCATGACCTGAGCCAAAGGCATCAGCTTAATGACTGAGTCACCCAGATGCCCCAGGTTTCTGATATTTTATTATGTCTCCCTATCTTCCAATTACTGCCAAAATACAAAAATGTTTTTTAAACACAGAATGTATCATTTGCATTATTTAGGGGTGTTACCTTATAAGCTACAATCCAAAGGCCAAAAGGGATCACACCTAATAAGAAATAAACATGATTAAAATTTAAAAAAGTATTTCAAGAGTTAAAATTGTAAACTTAATTAAAATCAGGCCAGATTTCTAAAATCTGGTCACATATACAAGTATTTACTCAATTACAAGTTGTCTAGGATGAAGAGACACATTGAGCATGGAATTTTTGGCATTGATGTTTATATATTGTTCCCTATACATATTAGATAACTTGGTGGCTAAAAAACTATAATCAGATTTCATCAAATAAAACATTTAGAAATTATAATACTATTTGCAAGTTAGAGAAATACTGAGATAGGGTATTTGATAACACTGAGATGTTTAAGAACAAAAATATTCATTAAAAAAATCAATATGGTTAAAATTAACCACTCAGGAAATGGCAGGTGTTGATGAGGATGTGGAGAAAGGAGAACCCTCCTACGTTGTTGGTGGGAATGCTAGGTGGTGTAGCCACTCTAGAAAACAACATGGAGGTTCCTCAAAAAGTTGAAAATAGAGCTACCCTATGGCCCAGCAATCGCACTACTGGGTATTTACCCTAAAGATACAAATATAGTGATCTGAAGGGGCACATGCACCTCAATGTTTATAGCAACAATGTCCACAACAGCCAAACTACAGGAAGAGCCTAGATTTCCATCAACAGATGAATGGATAAAGAAAATGGGTACATATAATATACAATGGAATACTATGCAGCTATCAAAAAATGAAATCTAGCTATTTGCAACAATATGGATGGAACTAGAGGGTATTATGCTAAGGGAAATAAGTCAATCAGATAAAGACAATTATCATATGGTCTCTCTGATGTGAGGAATTTGAGAAACAAGACAGAGGATCATAGGGGAAGGGAGGGAAAAATGAAACAAGATGAAACCAGAGAAGGAGACAAAAAATAAGAGACTCTTAATCTCAGGAAACAAAGTGAGGGCTGTTGGAGAGGAGAGGGGTGGAGGGATGGGGTGGCTGGGTGATGACCACTGGGGAGGGTATATGTTATGGTGAGTGCTGTGAATTGTGTAAGACTGATGAATCACAGACATGTACCCCCGAAACAAATAATATATTATATGTTAATTTTTTAAAAGCATAGGTAAAAAAAATCAGTAAGTATATTTCAATTTAAATCACCAAAACTTTAAAAATATTTAAGAAACTTAATTCAGCAGAGTTTATAAGAAATCTATTTTAATACACAAATATAAAAGCAATGTTTACTTTTTTAAGAGTATGGAATTTGAGATTGTATTTTGCTTTCAATATCTTCAAACTATTGAAAACTATTTTTATCTTCATAACAGCTCTCAATACTGAAAATATTTGAAATGTTTCTGTATGATAATTCTTACCCATGAGTTTTTATATTTCTAATTTATATATAACATATAGTCCCACACCAGAGATATGTTTGCCATAAAGTTACAGGATTTATTCACAAATTATGTATAATTAGATCAGCTGGTTGCAGTTAGAGATCCCACGAGATTTGTACGCATGAATTTTTAAAGCAATCTCTATGTTCAACAGAGGACTCAAACTCATGACCCTGAGATTAAGTTGCATACTCTTCCAACTGAGCCAACCAGGTACCCCATGCACACAAAATTTTCGACCTCAGATATTTGTAGTGAAAAAGCCATTGAAGTTTTGACTATTTCTCATGCCCCTGTGTTCCCCCAATAACAAATCCTCTTGGTCACTAATGCCTTTAGATTGGTGTTTTAAAACTTAATGTATCTGTGAATAACCTATATGTTTAACAGTGTTGCTGTTTGATCGAGTTAGTATTATATCTGTGCATTCTGTTTTCTAAAAAGCACCACAGGGGCGCCTGGGTGGCTCAGTGGGTTAAAGCCTCTGCCGTCGGCTCAGGTCATGATCTTAGGGTCCTGGGATAGAGCCCTGCGTTGGGCTCTCTGCTCAGCGGGGAGCCTGCTTCTCCCTCTCTCTCTCTGCCTGCCTCTCTGCCTACTTGTGATCTCTGTCTGTCAAATAAATAAATAAATGAATGAATCTTTAAATATAAAAATAAAAAAAATAAGAAGCACCACAGATTTATCTACTCCTGGTGTTCCTCACTCACAATTTAGAAATACTGCCCCAACATGCTACAAGTCTAGAGTAACTGGAGAACAGTGGTCTTTCGTAGGAGAGCACAGAACTTTCTAACATTGAATGCACATATTGGAGGAAAGCATATGTGCTGCTAGGCTAACAAAATTGTCTGGGATCTAGAAAAGATACAGATACAGAAAGTCTTTATTGTTAGTGCATAAAAATGTCCACTATTAACTTATGATGCTAACACTGTTAATAAAACAAAAATAGGAACAAACCAAACAAAAACCAAGACACTTTTCCAGAATAATCCATTTCTATAAATCATCATTTATAGTATTGTCAATTTAAATACTTAACTGAAATTATCATATCTAGTATTTCATGTATTACCATATTGAGAACGAGTTTGAAAAATGTACTTACATAGGTTTCGTAAAATTAGCTCACATAAAATGAACATACTCATTGTGACTATTTTTAATATTCATAGATTATTTAGCAGGATAATAAGTAAAATTTAGGATGTTTTAAAATCAAGCAAAAAATTATATAAATATATATATATACATATATATATATACCCAAAACATGATAGTTATGTTAGTTTTCTAACATAACTATCAAAACATGATAGTTATGTTAGTTAGTTTTGTATTCAAACCTACTAAATACAAGTCATTCATATTCCATTTAAATATCAATTCAATATGTGTCTGGAAAAAACTTTGAGATAAACTAAGAGAAGGTTAGAATGTTAGCATTTAGCAATATTGAACCAGTTCACAGGATTTAAATATGATGAAAAACAACAGTTACATGGAAATCCAGAGCAACTTCCTGTTCCAGCCAATAGAGACGTGGAAGGAAAGAGGAATTTAATTTGTTTGGCACATAACATTTCAACACAGAAAAAGGAACATTTTTCAGTATATGAAGATAAACATAGTCCAAATAGAAAAGAACTGTGGGCAAGAACAACTCATGCTGTCCTATTTTACTCTGTTTTCTTTAGGGGATTAAAAACTCAAAACCGAAGTTTGTGAAGCTTGTTTTTAGTACAGACAGTCTGGAAGTCTAAAAGTAAATAAATGTACTCTAATGAAGACAAAAAATGTTCTAGTTAAAGGATAGGAATATTACTGTTCAATCTTTAGACCTAAAATGTTATTTTCTAATAATCAAAATAGAAACACCTCTGACCACGTCTAATTCTCTAATGTACATTTAATTATAATTTATTGAAAATCATTTATGTGAGTCAAAGGTTCAGTTGATAATAAACTTTTGGACTAAACTGCTGAACTTGGACACAATCTGGTGGAACACAGGCACCGAGGAAAGAATTTAAATGACTTTATGTGAGGAATGAGGCATTGTATCAAGTTTTTAAATACTCAAATTACTTCATTATAGTTCTGCTGCAAATAGTCAAGAGAGAAAAATGGAACAGTTTTTTAGGGAATCAATAGTGGTCTTTAGTTTCTGGAAGAAAGAGTTTAATGCCAAAACTTTAAAACTTTTTTTTATGTTAAAAAAAATGCTTAGAGAAATAACCAGATTTTCAAAGTCCAAGATTCTGCGTCATCATCAGATTTCTTCAGAATATGCACAACCTCTATAGATCAGATTAGGCACAGGATTGTCTAAATATTGCTGAATAAAGTTTTGATTAATAATAATTAAAAGTAATTATGCAGAAAGTATTCATTTTTAAGACAGACACTTCAGATAGTCCAGAGTTCTGTTCTGTTATAAATCATTATTTAAAGCAAACAACAAATTTCTATTTATGAACAAGTTTCCCTAGTTGTCTTATACATCTCCCATGCTTACTAAATATAACTGACATTGATTGGGATAAAATTACTATGGAAGTACACATTTAATGGCAGGTGAGAGTACCAATTAAAATTGTTCCTAATCATAAGATTGTCAATGGAGAGAATAATTATCTGTCAGTTTCATCTCTTAATAGACAAATAGATATAGTATAATGCAGGGCTATCTTTATAAAAGAGGTTTTTATGTCAAATCAGTGTGTCTCGGTCTTACTTAATAATGTATACTATGTCATCATAAGCTAATTCAATTCTGACTACGTGAGACTTAGCTATAATTTCAAAATCCTTTTTCCCCCCTCTTTTTCTTTATTTGACCCAAATAAAGACCTGTTTACTGTTGTTTTCTGGGGTATCTTTCCTAATTAGGACCAGTTATTCTGCTTTTATTCTTCTGACTTGAGGGCACTACCGTATATGTCAATACAAAGACAGTGAGGGTTTCAGACAAACGTCATTAATGGTGCAAAAAACCAACCAAACAAACAGACAAAAACTAGTTCTTCAGATTCTTGCAAGCCTTGCATACTTTTCTAATTTTGTTAATTATAAATATTTGTTTAATAGCTTATCACACCAAGATGCAGTTGGTGTTTATCTACAATTTCAAAATTTATGCAGTTGGTGCTCTGAATGATTTTAAAATTAAATTTTTTATAAAGTTTTCATTCCTTAGATGCCTGTGTCCCCGCTGCTTTAGGGACTTAGGCCATTATATTGCATGTGAGGAAAGTGGTGGGAACCAATATGAATTCAGTGCTTGGGCCAGCAAGCAGAATTAACCAAATGGGAAAAGTATATAGAATTTATAGACAGAGCTGTCAGAATGGAACAGTAGGTAGCAAGACCTTCACAAAATGTCAAAGAAATAAGACAGTTTCTGCTGTCAAACAAGCAGTAAAAAACAAACAAACAAACAATATAATAAGTACTGTAGCAGAAATATGTAGCAAGTGATAAGAAAAATTTGGAAAAATTAGAGAACGTGGCTATTTTTGTGTTCGGGCTTCCTTATAAAATATGTAAGAATGCATGAGGAGATGATGCTATGGAGAAGCACAGAATTTTTCCCACTGAAAATAAAGAATAACACTATCAAAAGGTATGCACTCAATAAATGTTCACCAAAAAATACATGAAAATTAACACTTACACATTGATATAAAGATAATTTATCTTTTTTTTTTTTTTTTTAAGATTTTATTTATTTGTCAGAGAGGGAGAGAGAGAGAGCGAACGAGCACAGGCAGAGTGACCGGCAGAGGCAGAGGGAGAAGCAGGCTTCCTGCCGAGCAAGGAGCCCGATGTGGGACACAATCCCAGGACGCTGGGATCATGACCTGAGCCGAAGGCAGCTGCTTAACCAACTGAGCCACCCAGGCGTCCCAAGATAATTTATCTTTAAAAAACAGTATTCCAAATTGAGTATCTGTGGGCCAGAGTAATATCTTTAAGACCAAGACTAATTCATATTTACTTTATTTATCAAAAGGATTACTTGTGGTAGGGCATCTAGGTGGCTCAGTTGATTAAGTTCATCTCTTGATTTCCACTCAGGTCATGATCTTAACGTTGTGAGATCAAGCTCCACACTGGGGTCTGCACTGGGTGTGGCATCTGCTTAATTTCTCTCTCTCCCTCTCCCTATCCCTCTGCTTCCCCCTCCTCTCTCAAAAAAAAAAAAAAAAAAATGAACGAATGAAAAAAAAATTGCTTGTGGTAAAAATCCAAAATGATCTCCCTGATATGAGGAAGTGGAGAGATGCAACGGGGGTGGGGGCTAAGGGGGTAGGAAAAGAATAAATGACACAAGATGGAATCGGGAGGGAGACAAACCAAAAGAGACTCTTAATGTCATAAAACAATCTGAGGGGGGTGGGGGGAAGGAGTGTTGGGAGAGGGTGGTGTGGTTACATTATATGTTTAAATGAAAATTTAAAAAAAAATAAAAAAATCCAAAATGAACCGAATTTGGGTAAAAAGGGAATATCATTTCCAACTCTACAGTCTCTAGATATTAGTGATCCTAGAAGATTCATATCTAATATTTATAAGCCCCATTCAACCCTTTCATGTTTAAAGTGAAATGATTATATCTGCTAGTAAAGACAAGAATAGACTAACTTATGATAGAAGTATGACTGTTACATAATATTTGTTTACATGATGATGATCATACTCAAATGGAAATAGGAAAAACAACCCTATAATTAATAAGAAATTTATCAGAAATTTTTCTTATCCTCTACTAACTCTATGACTATCTAGAAACATGTGCATGTCTGGTATCATATAGTTAAAACCCTTGAGACAGTCAGTAAACTACTCACTGACCTTTCTGTTAACTGAGATTCATGGACGCAACGATCATCTTTTAGATCTTACAAAAAGAATTACCTTTTTCTGCTGTCATCAGAAGTTTTTGACCTTTCTCTTTCTTCCCTCAAGAAACTGCTCTGGAATTCCAATTTTATCTTTGTATTTTCAGTGTACTAGACACAAAACTGCTTTTTTTTTTTTTTCCTTTAACCAAAGCATCATCCCTCGACTGGTCTGCAACACTTTGTACTTCTGTGAGTCTGAGAAAACCGGATACAAACATGTAGTGTCCTCAAATGCAAACTAAAATTTGATAAAAAAGCAAACACCAACAACCAAAAAAAAAAAAGTGTTAATAAAGATCTGACTTTGGATATGCTCTGATAAAATGCAGATTCAATATATTTCTAATAAAGCTTACCCTTTTATGTTCCAATACTTCACCAGGGGAAATAAACACATTTTCTTTAAAGATAAATATCATTTAATGTGCTGCATCTGACATCTGGAAAAACTTGGTGGGGGGATTGGAAGGTGGGACAGGAGAGGCATGGCATTCTTTCTGTGAGTACTTCTGTTGGCTTTCTTTTGGACTTCTCACCAGAGTCTGTATTGAAATACAGAATACATTTTGTCTGCTACATAAAAAGACATCTAACTTATTCTTTTTTCTCTGTGAGCTACTTCTGGGATAGAAGGCCCTTTCCTGAAAATTTTTAATAGCAATGTCTAGTATCCCATCTAATATTTTTCCTATTTGGTATTGGAATATTTCCTCATTATTTTAAAAGTTTAATTAAAATTTGCTAAGAAACAGCAGAGGGCTTTTTTTTTTTTTTTTTTTTTTTTTAGATTTCAAGATTCTGTGGAAAGAAGAAAAGTTTTTGCTCTGGACATCCTCCTGATTTCTAAAAAAATAAAAAACCAAGCCCAGAGTGTTGCCACTGTGATGATGTGCAAGTTTTAACCCTTTCTTCCAATCACCACACCCACACTGATACTCTACGCATGAACAATTGCTTTCAATCTTCCCAGGTGATTATGACATGCTGCTCGCAGACATAGTGAAAATGCAAGAAATAGAAGAGATAACTGGCATGGTGCTTTTGGAGGGACTTATTGCTGTGCATTGAATATGTTGGTGCATTGAATGTACACCAGTTTTTATACATATTACACCTGCTTAATCAGTTATGTTTTAAGACAACAACACATATATATGCAGACAGTTCTAAATAGTATGAGGAAGGATGAAATGGTTAATGAGAAGAAATGAAACAAAGGCCTATAAAGAAAAGTAATTAAGAAATTATATACAGCAAGGTAATGTCTTCTCTACTGCTAGTAATTATTCCCCAAAAAGTTTTTAAAAATCTTCAGGGTAAACTAAGAGAAACCTAACATTTAAAGATTGACTTAAAATATGGCACAGATGAACCTGTCTGTCAAATACAGGGATTTTTAGTTAAAATGGAATGTGAGCTACAAAAGCAAGCCACATATATAATTTAAAATTTTCTATTAGACACATTTAAAAATGAAAAATAAACAGGTGAACCCCCATGAATGTATTTTATGCAACCTATTGAAATATTATTTTACCAAGTAATCAATATAAAAGTTATTAATGAGATATTTTCCATTCTTAACATTTCATATTAAGTCATCAAAATCTCAGTTTGGTCTAAGTGGCTAGTGATTACTGTATGGGACAGTATTGGCTTACTATGTTCATATCCCAAAGTTTTTTAGGTTTCTTTCCCCTATCAAATTGTACAGAAGTGAGAGTCTGACTTCTGAAAGACTTGAAGAGTAGGTGCCATTCATATGCCTTCACATGAACAAATGCTATTCACTCTTTAAAAAGCAAAAACAAGGGGCACCTGGGTGGCTCAGTGGGTTAAGCCTCTGCCTTCAGCTCAGGTCATGATCTCAGGATCCTGGGATCCAGCCCCACATCAGGCTCTCTGCTCAGCAGGGAGCCTGCTTTCCTTCCTCTCTCTCTGCCTGCCTCTCTGCCAACTTGTGATTTCTGTCTGTCACATAAATAAATGAAATCTTAAAAAAAAAAAAAAAAGCAAAAACAAAACAAAAATTCTTTGGCTAAAAGCAAGTTTTAATGTAAACATTTTAGATATTCTAAGGGAAAAATAAAAAGAACTAGACTCTGGTCTATAAAAGAAAAACTTCTAAGGATTCTTTTGCTGTGTAAATGATTTTAAAACCAAAAGCATGGATCATGCTATTAGCATTGACTTGCAACTAAAGAAAAGCCTAAGGAAGTCAGAAAGCATATCAGCTCAGCAGACCAGTTGCAGAAAGAGCGACGCCTTTCACATCCTGCAGCTTATTTCAAACCGAGGACTGACACTTTGCAAGAGTTGAAAACAGCAGGGCATATAATAATTGGGTACTTCATTGCATGCTAATGACTCAGTCAGTATATCAGCAAAAGTATTTAATGTGGCTAGAAATATGATCAACCATTAGAGGTTTATTTTTCAGTGCAATATTTCTTTCCACAGGAACCTAAATTCAATGCTAACACCATTCTGTTTCTATGGAATACACATTGTGCCATTCAGTGCCGGTGAAGTACATAAACTCAAGGAAGTTTGTGTTTACATGCCTTTATTTTCTGTGTGCAATATTTTATCCATAATATTTAGTGTCGAAAAGGGGAAAAAAAGGAAAAAAAAGAGAAAGGGGATTTTTTTTAAATGTAGTTTCTCCAGAGGTAAAGGAAAACATTTTGATTATGTCTGTACTATTGAGTACTATTGGCTTGAGTTTCCCAAAACTAAATACCATAAGATACCTAATAGGAGATATTAGAGTAGGATATCTTTAACTGGATCTCAAGAAGCAAAAAAAAAAAAAAAAAAAAAAGAATGCACTTGATTAAGAGCTCTCTCTCCTAAAGATATGATCTCTTTATATTCAAGATCATATATGTAAAGGAGAAAACAGCATTTCAAAAGAAATTATGGTGTCCATAATATTCATGCAAGTTTAGGTAAAAGATAAAGGAGAGGGAAAAGTAAGTTTTGTTATATGGAATAAATGAATTCTTAGTGTTATCTTCTTGATTGAAATTGAATAACAAATTCCCTGATGGCAAAGAGAAAGGTGAATGATGAATATCCCCTTTTTACTCTTCGGGCCACACTATTTCTGCCATTTTAATTTCACCCATTCTGACTTTATGAAGTTCAAGAATTGACACTTATATCTTAAGTGTATAACAAATAAACATTCATATATAAACGAAGGACACAATATATATATTCAGAGAGATCCAGAGATATGGAAACACCCAGATGGCTATAATCTACCAAATACAGCATGCTTTAAGTTATAAAGTGTTATTTTCAACATGATAACTACAACTTAGAAAATTTTTGCATAAACATCTTTCTAAAAAAATTCTTTAGGGCATATGCAGTTAGTTGGATTTCACTGAATAGCATGTGTTTGAGAAAGGGGTAGGGAAGTTTTGTGTTTGCTGCCAACATTGCTACACACTTCCCCATAATCAAATATGCCTTTGTTCTTTCAGATTATGTTTTTCAGACTGAAATGTGATGTGCCCTTGTTCAGGCTTTTACTGGAAAATTACACACTGCACCTGTACAAAAACCTGCTACCCATGTGCCTTAAAGTCTACACATCTATAAGAAAACCTTCATTGTTATGTATTCGAGCACCCAGGCACCTAGTTATCGAGTCACTTCTATGTCACAGGTCAAGAAATGTGTTGAGTTTCTGAAAAGTTCAGCGATTTATGCCATTAACTGAGAGGAAAAATAACTATGAAGAGCAAAGGGCTTTGCATTTTTCAATCTGTAGTCACTGTTCTAAAGAAAGAGCGTGGCCTTTTAGAACTGTGAAATAACTTTGTCCTTCATAAAAGAGTCACATTATGTCCATGTATTGCAAAATAATATGTCCTGTGCATTGGGGTACAGCAAGAATCTCAAATGCTTTATAAAGCATGCATGCAGTTTAATTTATTTTGCAAAAATATAAGACATGATATTTAATTAGGCCCTAAGCAAAATGCATACTAATCTTTTAAATATTATCTCTCTCGGGACACCTGGGTGGCTCAGTTGGTTGAGCGGCTGCCTTCGACTCAAGTTATGATCCCAGCGTCCTGGGATCAAGTCCCACATCGGGCTCCTTACTCGGCAGGGAGCCTGCTTCTCCCTCTGCCTCTGCCTGCCACTCTGTCTGCCTGTGCTCACTCTCTCTCTCTCTCTCTCTCTCTGACAAATAAATAAATAAATAAATAATCTTTAAATATTATCTCTCTCTTCCTTCCATACAATGTCTTTCCTCTGCCTTGGATTCTTGAGTGTAACCTAGTTTCAAAGTATATATAAACATGAGGTAAATATGGATCAGATGACTAAAGACCTGGTTGTGACCTGAATTTGTCTCTTACTAAATGGGCAAACTTCAGCAAACAATTTAACCTGTTTTTTCTGTTGTTGTTATCTGTTTCTTTCCTCCTCTCTTAAATGTGGATGATATATAGGTCCCAATAAAATTTCTGAATCGTTGTGAGGAAAAATGAGGTGATGTTTATGAAAGTTTTTTTGTCAGATTCATTCCCAAGAATTTACCACAACTGTCCTAGCATCAAGCCCACAAATGCTTAGCAACGATATACTGGGAGCTGAATTATTTTTTTTCTGTGTATTCCGGCTCCCTTTTATATTATTTTTTTGAAACATTTTAAACACTCCTTGTTTATATCCAGACAGATCTGCATTTACAGACTATAGTATACGCTGTGTTGGAATTATCCCATGTGTCCGCTTTGAAAGCACAGGGGATAACCTGGCCTCTGTTCCCCAAAGCCTTGAGTGGAGTTATTAGTTTGAAGCTGAGGAACTAGAAGCCAAAGCTGGCTTTCCTTCACTCTGTACCCATAGTGGGGCATTTCTATCTAAGTCAGCTGGGACTTTTATAACAAAATACCATAACCTAGGTAGGCTTATAAACAGTAGCAATTTGTTCCTCACAGATCTGGAGGCTAGAAAGAAAAGATCATGGCACAGCCCACTTGCTCCTTGGCAGCTATTTTCTTACCATAACCTCACATGATGGGAAGGGAAGGAAATTTTCTCCAGCCTCTTTTATAAGTGCATTAATCCCATTTATGAGGGCTGTACCTTCATGACCTCATCACTTACCAAAGGTTCCACCTCCTAATACTGTCACCTTGAGAGTTAGGATTTCAACACATGAGTTTTGGAAGACACAAACAGTCAGACCGCAGCACAAAAGGAAAACACAAAAGAAATCATGGAAATGACTAAACTTGGAAAAAAGGATTTTACAAGCTTATTTTTAAGTAGAAATTAAAGCAAATTGTCATCTAGAAGAATGTAGAAGATATATATATACATATCTATATGCATATATATCTTATTATTATGTATACATGGGGAGGGAGGGAGACAGAAAGGGAGGGAGAGCAAATTTGATAAATCCCATGGCAAACAGAGTCACAGACTGGAGGACATTATCACATATTGTGTCCCTACCAGGTGTTAACACTGTGAATGAGGCTTTACATGCGCCAACTCATTTTAGTTTTAGAAATAAGTTAATAAGGCCCAGGAAATGCTGAAATTTGCCCATGAGAGATGGCAGGTATGGAGTTGGCTGATTGCACTTGCAACTAATACAACAAAAAAGAAAATGATTAGATATAAAATAAATCTTCAAATATAATCCAATCAACACTAGGTTTTCACCTATCATAAAATACATTGCATTGTACCTTTTGATAAAGAAATTAAATTCCTACAATGTACCTGAGATGATCAAAATTATAATGATATGTAGATCCCTTATAAAATAAAGTGTAGATAATGACTCAAATTTCATCTCAGAAATTTTCAATTCTTCCTTATTATTATAAAATATTTCAAAATTTTCTGTCCTACACACATATTAAAAAGGCTCAGATTTTATTTCAACAATGAGTTTTACTATAAAAAGGACAATGTGAGGCCTAAGTTTTAAAAACAAATATCATTTTTCAAATATGTTTTAGAAATCTATTTTTTGATAGTGATTTATTTTAGGAAAGTAACCTCCTTCTAGATTTTCAAGAATTAAGAAACCCAGACGAAAAGGCAGTGTACAGGGATAAGTTTATCTCAATTTAAGTAGCTTCATCAGGAGCGAGCAAGTCAGGGATGATAGGCAAATTCTTTAAGCCCAAATATATGACAAATTTTTCTATTTTTGTTTGCATATGCCATCAGTATAAAGAGTGTAAATTATGATGTTTGACAATTCAAAAAAATTTGTATAATGTCCATTGAGAAAGAAAACTGAGGTAACACTAAGTTTATTAAGATTTTAATTTTTGTATTTTTACTGACAACTCTGAACATAGAATGTTAATCTTTTTGATTATATGACATGTAATGTTTCTGTGAGATTTATGATGATTGAAGCTACATCCTTGGCATTGCCTGACATAAAGACATTATTTGGCTTTTGTTGGATTCCGACTTCTCTTCTAGCACTTAAATCACTTTGACACATCAGCTAAGCAGAAAGGATATGTATTCGCTAGGGTTTTGACCAAGCACATGAATCTATGGTTTGCTAAAATGACTATAGAGTGAAATATTCACATAAAAAAGGAGTTAAGGGGCATGTAACAAAATTTCCAAAGGTAACTATCTTCCTATTTATATATAAGATTGTAATGATTGGTCTAACCAGAAAAGGAGCAGACTAAAGCATGAGGAAGTTTGCAATCACGTTAACTGATGCACCTGATTTCACATTCCATTTGTAAGCATTTAAGAATCCTTCCAAGATTTCGCAAAAATAGTATTATATTTGTTTGGGATATTTAAAAAGTTTTTTTTTCTTGATTCTCCAATATTGACATTTACCATTAAATTTTATTTTGTAATGTACTTTAACTTTTTTAAGTTGCCAACACTGTATCAAAGACTCAAAATATAGTATCATCCTTCTTTCTTGGGTTGACATGTCTGCTCTTATAATGATGATGCTCATTCTGAGTCCATGGCTTACTGCATTCTCTAAAAAAGGTAAGTCTTTATATAAAAATATGGATAGAGTTGGAGATATTTTAATTAAAGGCCATGGTCCTATTATCCCCAGGGTATTACTATATGTTATTTTGATATTTGTAGCATAAAATGCTATAAAAATCTATAGAAATCAAAATTATGTTCTCTAGGAACAGTGACTATGTTGCTATTAACATTTTATTATTCTCACTTGTATCCAGGAAGGATATTCCATAAAATACCTCATTCTTTATATGTAAATGTCTATTGCACATAACATAATATATAATGTATATTAAATTGTTTTCTTATTAAGTTATTAAGTTATAGGTGTTTTATATATTTACATTTCTATATTTCATAGAAATATCTAGGCTTACAAAAGGTGAATTATCACTCAGAATGGATTTTTTCTTTTGGAGGATAAAACTTAAATTATATCTAAAAATCTAATTTAAGCTGAGGCTGTTTGGATTTACTATAGTTTCTTCATTATCAATAATAAAGTGTAACCTTTAAACATAAATCCATCATGGTAAAATCAGACCATTTGCAACACTACCTTTTTTATAGAGTTGGTTTTAACAGCAATAATGCAAAAATACATTGTTAACATTTCATAACATTAACTTAGACACCCTGGAAGTGCAGACTGCCTAGAGTTGATTTTCAAAGGCATCCCTGTGGCAAGAGTGAAAATGAAAGAAAGTTTTTTAACAGGAAAGAAAAACAAGGTTGCAAATAGCATTAGGTGATGCCCTGCACGCACTTGAACATGCCCAAGTCGGGGAAATGACTGTATCTTTCCCTAGTAGATTGTAAAAGGCTCATTTCAAGAACGCAAGAAATAATGGAGCATTGCAGAGAACATCTATTCACTAGGCTCTTGTGAATGAAAGTTATGAATGTAAAATTGGGAGACAGTTTCTGGGCTTTCTGCAGATAAGACATCTGCATATGAATGCTCTTTGTTTCAGTGATTCCTGTAAAACTTTACATTGATGATGTAATGCTTCAAAAGTGTCCTTACTCCAGCTTTATATATAACTACACACAAACGTATTATACAAGATGCTATGCTATGTTAATCCAAAATTGAACATCTTTGTTTTGTTCTTAGCTCTGAAAAGCTAGTGGGTGATCCCAAATCACAATCACAACCTTCTAGCTGTGACAGGAATGAACAGGTTATTTGTATTAATGCCATGTAGTTCAATATGATTTGTTTTCTGAGATTAAAAAAAAAGGAACCGTTATTGGTTAACTACTAAATATGGATTTTCTGTTTGTTCCCTTTCTGCAAGACAACTTTTAAAAATAGGGTCATTTAAAGAAAGGCAGTGGCACAAAAAGCTAAAAATGCTTCAAGGATAGCTACTGGGCATTTATCCCTTCCTAAATGGCTCTCTCTCACTACGATCACTACTGAAGTTATTTTGGATCTTATTTCCATACATATTTCATATAAAATTTGAGGCACTTAAATCTGCATTAAAAAAAAATCAAACAGTAAAAACAGTCAATAGGGTAAAAGTTGCACAGGTGAGTTTTTTTTCTTTCTTGGTAGTATTTGTGTGAAGCTAAGATTTTATTTCTATGCAATAGTAAAGAATACATCATACAATATTAAATAGCTTAATTGTGCTTTACTAAAGAGTGGTATTTCATATGTAATTTTACTTCACTATTGTCTTTCATCAGATAAGTTGCTTTTTTTTTTTGCCAATTGCTACATCATAGCAATTGGCAAATATATATATGTTTGGACATACATACACATGCACACTGTGTCAAAATTGAATTAAATATTTAATCTCACTCATTTTACTTAAAGAATCTATTTCGGGGCGCCTGGGTAGCTTAGTGGGTTAAGCCTCTGCCTTTGGCTCAGGTCATGATCTCAGAGTCCCGGGATAAAGCTCTGCATTGGGCTCTCTGTTAGGCAGGGAGCCTGCTTCCCCCTCTCTCTCTGCCTGTCTCTCTGCCTACTTGTGATCTCTCTCTCTGTTAAATAAATAAATAAAATCTTTTTAAAAAGAATGCATTTTAAAGTGGTTAGAATAAAAAAATACATTTAAAAAGAAATTTTTTCGATCATTTTACATCTATTACATCTAGTAATATCATTAACTCTTTAACACATATCTGTAAAATAAATCAATGGAGACTTGAAATTTTTGTTTTACAAACATATAGTCATCAGCATCTTAAAATGAATCTCCTATGTTTGTTGGTGCAACAGTGCATAACATAGAAAATGACAAAGACCCAACAATTTAGTACCTCAACATAACAGTTATCATTGGTCTATATAAAAATATAAGATATCTGGAAACAATATTGTTCTCCAAGGATAATTTTTAGCTGTCAGAGAAAAACTGAGAGCATTATGTGGAAGTATCTCTTACTACTCAATCCATAGTTGCCCTTTCCAAAGTTTTTGTTATAATAAAATGTTTCATGATACAGAGATATTGCAAACAAACCTCAACTAGTAATCACTGAACACATGGCAACAATTTTTAATTAATTTTGACCTTGGCCAGATGCAATAGATAACCTCTGGGTAAAAAGAGCTGTTGGATCTATGAATGATCCTGAGATGTCCTCTAGCTTCCATAAACAGAAGCAATAAAAGAGGCTTACATTTGATTTCCCAAGGAGTTTTGATGGTGAATTCTAAATGAAACATATATTATAAAATTTGTTGGCAAAATTAATATCTATTTCAACAGTCTTGTTTTGTTTTTTTCTTTCCTCTTTTTTGGAGTTTGGTAGTTAATAGCTTAGTGGCTAGGGTCAAATTTCCTAGGTTTAAATCCTGGCTGCTAAGAAAAGGAAGTTTTCACCACTCCCAAGGAGAAAGAGCAGAAGGGAAAGAAAGTTAAGTCGACTATCTCATGGTACTATAATGTGGATAAGAATGGCAAAATCAGTCACTTTGATTGGGACTGTCCAGCAGACGAAGGTGGTGCTGGAATTTTTAGCACCAACAATCACGTTGACAGACATTGTGGCAAATGTCTGATCAACTGTTTCAACAAACCAGAGGACAACTAACAACAACAATAAAATTCTGGCCACATCACCGATATGAACCTGTTATTTAACTTCTTAGTGCCTTCACTTTCTCCTAAGTTATTTGTGGGGGATAACAATAGAACCTGCCCCATAGAATTTGTATGAAGATTAAATGAGATAATGCACAGAGAACATGGGAGAGGTACTTGCCACAAACTTAAACTTTTTTTTGAACCTAGAGATTATTGACATTTTTTTCATATTTTAAGAAATATTAGCATAGTTTTAGATTTACAGCAAAGTTCCAAAGACCTTCCCATATATGCTGTAAGGGCCAAAGGCAAGGCATCCCGTGATAGCCACTTTGGCATGAAGATTATTCTGAGTCGAAGGCCATTGAGACACTTCAGACTCAAGAGAAAGTTTTGCTCTGCCCTGAACTACTTGGAAGAATCTAAATTGGGGACCTTTCCCAGAATAAGGGTTTATTAGTAGAGATCAGTTTATCTGAGTGACTCATCTGGATGCTAGGACAAACATCTGATTACCAAAAATCTGTTCTTCTTGGGACGCCTGGGTGGCTCAGTTGGTTAAGCAGCTGCCTTCGGCTCAGGTCATGATCCCAGCGTCCTGGGATCGAGTCCCACATCGGGCTCCTTGCTCAGCAGGGAGCCTGCTTCTCCCTCTGCCTCTGCCTGCCTCTCTGTCTGCCTGTGCTCGCTCGCTCTCTCTCTCTCTCTCTCTCTAACAAATAAATAAATAAAATCTTAAAAAAAAAAAAAATCTGTTCTTCTTACTGCGCTGTGATGTCCATTCCTTTCCCCTGAAGCCCCAGACCTCGGCCCTCTTCTTCTTAGTTTCAGGATAATATATATTCCTCATTTTGTCCTCTTTGGAATTTCTATGTCTGTGTCGATTCTATACATACACACACACAAACACACACACTATTAAATATGATTTTCACCTGTTAATCTGTTTTGTGTCAGTTTGATTCTTAGTCCAGCTAGAAGGACCTTGAAGGGGATCAGAATTCTTGCTCCCTGCAAATCATCTTGCCCCCCAACAATCCTGTATCAAATTTCCCCTATTGTTAACATCTTAACACATTGTAGTACATTTGTCACAGCTCACAAGATATTATTGACACGTTGTTAGCTAAATTCCATATTTTATTCAGATTTCATTAGTCTTCTCCCTAATGTCCTTTTTTTTTTGTCCCAAGATCTCATCTATGATATCACCTTAAATTTAGTCGTCATATAACTATAGGTTCCTCTGCTCTGTGACAGTTTCTCAGACTTTCTGTGGGTTTTTGTTTGTTCATTTTTGTTTTGCTATTGTTTTTTAACTGAGACTTTATTTTTTATTTTGGAGCAGTTTAAGGTTCACAGCAAAATCAAGAGTGCAGGGACAAAGGGCAGGGCATCCCAGGATGCCACTTTGGCATGAATATTATTTTGAGTTAAAAACAATCAAAACCCAGCAGATCCAGGAAAAGCTCTTTACCTCCCCCTCAACTGCCTGCTTATACCAACAAGAGCACTATTAATGGAGACTCCTCTTTATCTAAGAAAGTTATCTACATAATAAGGCAACCATCCTTTTCCAAACATCTCCTCTCCTCTTCCTGCTATTGGTCTTTCTCCCCTTTGTATCCTCAGGCCCCCACTACTCTCCTTAGCTCCTATAAGCCTCATATTGCCTCATGTCTATGTGGATTCCCATACATACAATATTAAATTTTATTTTCTCCTGCAATCTGTCTCATGTCAGTTTTATTCTTAGTCCAATCAGAAGGACCTTGAAGGGCAAGGGAAATTTTTCCTCCCCAAGAGGAAGGTACATATATTTCCCATTTCTTCTCTGTACCCACAGAAGCATGGTCTCAACATCCTCTCAAGGTGATACATTTGTTCCAACTGGTAAAAACCTTGCTTTTTATTCAGAAATATATACCCTGTCACTTTTTTTGGTACACTAATTAAATAATATGTTCTGCCTTTTCTGTTAAGCTTTGCAACAATTATCATGATAAGTAAAGTAAATTCTAACATGCTTTTTTGTGCAAATACATTTGATGATGTGCCCGTGTGGTTATCTAATGGGGTATATGGAAAAATATTGCTGGCATGCAATAAGCTCTCAAGAGTTTAATAAATTCTTTTTTATTTAAATTCAGTTAGCCAAGGTATAGTACATCGTTGGTTTTTGATAACACGTTCAATTATTCATCAGTTCAGTTTAATAAATTTTAATTCAGTAGTTGAATTGAATTTTGAGAAAATTAGCTTGCTATGCTCTAATGTGGTAATATCCACCAAGAAATAATAATTACTTTTGGTAAGTGAGATTCACTTCCAACATGGTTTTAAATTCCTGTTTCATGTATATGTTATGCTTATAGACAAACCATACGTGGCTAAATGATGCTAAGCTTTACATCACAAAGGACTCATTTAATGTTTCTTTTCCATAATGAATACTAATACATTAAAAATTATGCTCATTTAAAAATAAAAAATAAAATAAAACTTTAAAAATTATGCTCATTTTAATTACTAGAACCCAGGAAAAAAATAACAATAATAATCATAATAACAATAACAAATATATAAAAATATTTAAAAATTGAAAATAATTACCATATCCTAGAAACTTTTTTTTTTTTTTCTGAAGTCCTTCCTTTGGCTTACTATAGGGAGCAGATGGATGGAGAGTCTTAGTATTTAAGAAACATTAGCATGACTTATTTCTTGGTTGTCTACTCTGAAGTGAAAATCTACAACTATTTTGAACAGAGTTAACCTAATGAGTATTCCTAGCAATATAGGTGATATTAATAAATGGTAACTTCATTTTTTATTAGTTTTCACTTGTATTAATGGAAATACTCTTTCAGTAAAATCATCATGCATCCCCTAAAAGGATTTTAAAATTTTAAAAACCAATTGATGATTTAGTTCTATAATAACAAGCACTTTTAAAATCATTAACTTTGATTTAATCAATCATCACTATTTTTCTTCATTTTCTTTTCAAGTACTGAACCATCTCCCCTTTAGCAAAAGATGAGAGAGATTATTTTTCACTAATTTTTACTATGATTGAGAACTAGGATATAAAACACATACTTTTATATATATGTGTGTGTATATATATGCATACACACATATAAACCTATTGGAGAGAGTATGTTATAATTACAGAAATGTATTCTAGTTTCTTGCTCCTAAAATTTTATACATTTCTTTTTTGCTTTAAAGATTTATTAGAGAGAAAGCAAGAGAGAGAGCATGAGTGTGAGGGGGTGTCAGGGGAACGGAGAGAATTTCAAACAGACTCTCTGCTCAGCACAAAGCCTGACTTGGGGCTCCTGAGTCATGACATGAGCAGAAATCAAATCGGATCCTTAACTGACTGAGCCAACCAGGCACCCCATAAAGTTTTATATATGCTAATATTTACTACCAAATTAGGGAGGTAGTGGAACAAAAGCAAGTAAACTGAAACTATTAAGTAAATGTAACACAGACATAAGTTAAAATGCTCTGACAACATCCCTTCAACAAAGTTTTTTCTTTACCTTTTCTGTCTTGAATATTTTTTCCTACCCCCTGGAATCTTATTAAAATGTGGATGTTTCATAAAGAAATTTCCACATTCTGCCTGATATGAGCACTTCAAATATTCCATTCTTAACTGAAAGCCTACTAATTGCAAGTATTTACTTTCACATATTCCATGGCATATAGAACTCAATTATTTATAGTAGAAAACCTAAATATAGCATGTTATATTATTTCTAGGCTTTGCTAAGCTTCTATTCATTCCAGTTATGTTTTATGACCTCTTAAGATATTAAAAGAATTGCTTGGACTTGAGAACCAAATTAAACATATTTTAATGTATTTTATACCCATGTCTTTCAACATAGGCATTCCTGACCATCATAAGTTCACCAGTCATTGTCTCCATGATTGGCTATGCCAATTTCCTCTCATTTATTTGTTCATTGTTTTTCCATTATGGGCTATACTTTTACAGTGTTCTCTGGAGTGCAGAGTCTTGAAAATATGTACAACATTAGATTGCTTACTGAGCTATGCTAAATTGCATTTTGCTCCCAGTGGATGGATTTATTCAAACTTTTTTGGAAGTGTCATTTGAGAGGAATAGTTCTGAGTAGGATTTTTAGAAATAGAAGTAAACTCAGTGATGCTTGTTCCATTTTCCTCATAACACAGAAGAGAAAAATCTCAATCCTGGAAGTATGACTTCGCTTACAAAATGACAGAGATAAGAACAGAAGTTAAAGGTCTCTTGGCTCTCTCTCACATGTTTTCTGACACTTTTCACTTCCCAATGGATATTTAGTGCCAAAAATAGCTGGCTGTTTTGAAAAGAATTGTCATGAGATAGCTACTCTTCTATAGGGTCTATTTTCTGTCCTCAGTTTACAAACCCAAACTGTAGGAAGCTATTTAATAATAAATTCAACAAAAACTTCTTATCAGTTATGAGCCAGACACTGTTCTAGAAGCTTGGTATATTTCAATGAAGAAAAGTGATAAAAATTCCTATCACCTTAAAGCTTACATCATATTAAAGGGAGAAAGAATACAAATAATCAATATTTTTAAGAGTACATCATTTAGGATATGGCAAGAAGTGAGTTCCAAGGAGAAAAGGTTGAAACTGGGTAAATGTGGAGTGGAGAATGATTTTTTTTTTGAAGATTTTATTTATTTATTTGACAGAGATCACAAGTAGGCAGAGAAGCAGGCAGAGAGAGAGGAGGAAGCAGGCTCCCCGCTGAGCAGAGAGCCCCAGGAGACAGGACACCGGCTTGATCTCAGAACTCTGGGACCATGACCTGAGCCGAAGGTGGAGGCTTTAACCTACTGAGCCACCCAGGCACCCCAGGGAATGATTTTTCATTAGCAGAGTCAGGGTTAGCGGAGATTTGAGCAAAGATTTGGAGGAGTTCTGGGAGTTAGCCTTGTTAGTATCTGGAGGAAAAATATCATAGGAAAAGGAAACAGTGCAGCCCAGGGCAGGAGAGAATGTAAAGGGTTTGAGAGGAATGTAGCCAATGTAGCTAGAAAGAAGTGAGAAAGAGAGGAGTAGGAAGTAAAGCCAGAGTAACAAGCAGATTCAATAAAACTGCACAACACAAGTTGGTAAGCACTAGTCACCTCTAACTACTGAGTACTTGAAATGTGGCTGATGTAATGGATCAAACTGAATTTTTAGTTTTATGTACTTTTGCTTATGTTCTAAAACTGAAGCCTTGTACATTATAATTTTTTGGTAGTCAGTTCAGTTATTGGAAAAATGTTTAAGTATATTTAAAACATTGTGAGTATGTGAATCTACTTCTTCAATGGTGAATTTTACAAGACCTAAATAAGTATCCCTGTGTAAAATTTAGCATCCATGTTCATAGAAGCTCTAGGTGTAAAATACCCACTGGATTTCAAAGGTGAACACCAAAAAAATATGAAAAAGCTCACTGATAATTTTCAATATTGATTCTATGTTGAAATGACCTTTCAGGTATATTGATTTAAGTAAAATATTATGCATAATGACATCAGTTTCTTTCTACCTTTCTTAATGTAACTACTGGAAAATGCTTAATAACATATGCATTTTTCTTAATTTTTCTATTTAAAGCATTATAGGCCATTGCAATTAAATTGGCTCTAAATACAATGAGAATTCATTGATTGATTTTTGCAAAAAAGTAATAAAAGCCATGTTTTGGTTCTTTTTTCATTAATTATTTTGAATATCTATCATTTATATCCCTCATGTAAATTAATATTTAGATAGATTTGTATTTTATGCATATTGCAACATTAATAAGGCATAATTTGGCTAACTGAAGAAGTGATCTTTCTCTCTAAATGTATTACTCTGGGTTTTATAAATTCATCAAAGCATGAAAAAGGAGGATAGCCCATATCAATTTTGTAGATTATTCCATTTTAATTCATATTATATCTGGACAACATTGGCAGTTGTGCCCACTAACTCCAGAAATAAAACTCAGATTAACTTTGGGTCTTTTTGCTGATTCCCATGCAACTCATCAAATAAATGTCCATAAGTTCTGCTTTTGTAATCCACAAATCAGAGATGATTTTGATCACACTGCCACAACTTTTTTTTTTTTTTTAAGTTTTTAGTCAAATTCCAGTTAGTTAGCATTCAGTG
This sequence comes from Taxidea taxus jeffersonii, assembly GCA_003697995.1. NCBI lineage: Eukaryota > Metazoa > Chordata > Mammalia > Carnivora > Mustelidae > Taxidea > Taxidea taxus. The sequence goes on along the minus strand of ML105625.1, from coordinate 109,381 downwards.
TAATATTAGTTTCAAGTGTATAATATAGTGATTCAAGACTTCCATACAACACTGGGTATTCGTCACAACAGTGCCTGCCTTACACATTGTTACCACTTAAGTATTCTCTACGTTAGAGTCATGTTGGAATTAAGAAGTTTGAGACAAATACAGTCTAAAAATGAGAAAAATGTCTTTTTTGAAACTTTTAACTAAGGGAAAGGGGTCTTTAAGCTTTCAATGATCCATTACATTTAGGAATTTCAAGGCGGCAATATCCTGAAATGATTATCCTGCAGAAAGCAACGTGCAGAATTAATCCCAAATAACTATATTCTGAAAAAAGGAAAAATTAAAAAAATCTCCTATTCGTAAGGCAATTATTTTAAGACAATTTTTAAATAGAGAGATCCCTCTAAAGTAAATCTGTCAATAATTTAAATGTCCTTGTGTAATTGTAATTTTTTTTTTAATTTGAATTATTACATAGGTCTAGAAAGGAAAAGAGGTAAGTTGTTAATAGGAAAAGAATCTATTTCTCTAAAATATATTTCTCTTTTATGCACAAAACTACCATTAGTGTTAGTGGGAATTAAACATATAAATCCATTGTGCATCAATAGAGGAATGGAAACTGTAATCTATAAAATGAATGAATTAAATCATTATGAATAATTCTTTAGCACATGACCTCCTTTAAGTCAAGTATATAGTCTGACTTTTTGAAATGGCACTTAAAAAGGTTTTACACCCTAATTGAAAAGCCATTCACTGGGGTTATTTTTCACTTAGATCTCTCCTAATACCTGTGAAGTAGGGTTTTTAAAATAGGAAGCTGGATGGTAAAAGCAGTAATTTCTCATCAGGGAATATTTAATAAGTGGAAGCTATTAGCCAACTAAAGGACACAAAATAGATTAATCTTTCAAAGATACGTCCTTTTGGGGTTATAAATTGTTCAGTTTTCATGGGGAAAATCTCTCTGTCAGATGTATAAGGTTAGATTCACATTTAATATCATTTCATAATACATGAAAATAATATTTTAACTTTTTCATAATAATTACTAATCAAGATTATTTAAAAATAACCATACCAGTGGTAAAAATAAATTGAATATTATCCAATTTGGGTGATAATTTACTTTTTTACTATTGTGTGTATGTGTGTACATATGTGTGTATATGTATTTATTATATAGAAGAAAATCTAATCATATTACCCCTAACTGTGGTGATTAAAAAATACCCAGAAAATGAACTTACTGATAGTTATGCTTTCTAATTAAACAAAGCTCTTTGCCCTAAAAAATGACCATATATTAATAGCTTTTACAGAGAATCACAAATAATACATCACAAAAGAAAGTTGAATTTTGTTCTTGTTTTCAGTTAAACATAGAGTCTAGGTTCAATTCACATGAACTTTTACAAATTTTATTAGTTATTTGACTTAATTACCTATCCCCTTTAAAAAATATATATATCATCACCATTCAAAGATCTTAAAATACAAAGTACACATGATTTCCTATGGACCACAGTGAAACAAACTGAAGACCTCCTGTAAAATAATCTATAGAAAATCTTTTTAATGGATCCTTGAGGTCATATTTCATTTTTGAAAATACAGAGTTGAACACAAGAATCCTGACATTGACAGGACAAATTTGGGGTAAGTTACTACTTGGGTTTTTTCATTCCTTTATGTGGAAACATTTACTACATAACAAACTTAGTTGCACAAAAAATAACATGCCCTTTCCACCACATTTATAAATATTTGTTCTGATAACTGTCTCTGAGGCAAATGTCTTTCCTGCTTTTCCTCTCTAACATCCCCTTCTCTTTCTTCCTTCCTTCTTTCCCTTCCTTTCCTTTCTTTTTCTTTTCCTCTCACCCTACCACCCATACTTTATTATTATTATTATTTTAAGATTTTTTATTTATTTGACAGACAGAGACCACAAGTAGGCAGAGGCAGGCAGAGAGAGAGGGGAAACCAGGCTCCCCGCTGAACAGAGAGCTCAATGCGGGGCTCGATCCCAGGACTCTGGGACCATGACCTGAGCCAAAGGCACAGGCTTAACCTACTGAGCCACCCAGGTGCCCTCCATACTTTATTATTAAAAATTTTTATCAATAGATGTATTTTCTATTTTGTGAGCAAAAACTTCTTGAAGTATTTTAATATATGTCTATTATTTAGCACTGTTTATAGTTTATTCTATGCTAGTCTGTATAAGACATTCAAAATATTTTTAATATTAAAATTTAAATTTTTAAATATTTTAAAATTTAAAATTTAAATTTTTAAATGTTTCAAAATATTTAAATTTTTAAATATTTTTAATTTTGAAATTTAAATTTTTAAATATTTTTTTAAAAATTTAAAATATTAAATAGAAACTTTATGAGTTTGACACTAAAAATATCTCCATCGTATATGTGGCAGCACTGAGACACAAAGTTCTTAAGCAGCTTATTGAAAATCACATGGCTATTACATAGAAGGGTCAGGTTTGGAATAGAGGTCCTAAGACTTAGACCACATCATTAACTATTACACTATGATGCTATCATAAAATTCAGAGCCCATCAAAAAATGGAAATATACTTTTTTCCTGAAAACTCATCATAAGAAAATCATTAAATTATAAGTAAGTAAGATCACTATACAAAGTCAAATAATGCTTATTTAATCCAGGAATTGCTGGGTATCTTCCTGATATTAGCTTTCGAGGACAGTTCTAGACAACTCTTTTAGGAACCACTTATGTTGCTGTGGTTTATACATCTAGCAAAAAACATTCTGAATTGCATTATATTTCCTTTTTAAATTGCACCTTGGGAGTATTAGTCTTAGGCATTTACATCAGGTGCAGGAAGTAACACACTTTATTTTTTAATTTAACTTTATTCATTTTAAAGTTCAGAATGTAGTGAAAAAGTCTTTTCTACTAGTATAGAAATAAATTTTTATTTGAAAAGAGAAACTCCTGAAAAGGTAATCTAAAATTGTTTTTCCTTAAGTTAAAGTGTTAAAATGATAGCAGATGAAACTAATGTTCCCATTTGATGTTCTGAGCATATGGTTCTAGGTAATCTAAAGGAACAGAATCTAGTCTTTCCATAAGGATAATTTGATATGAGTGCAGCCATGCTGTATATTTTGGAAATTGGTTTAAATGAACAAAAGAGAAATTCACACTGATTTTCTCTTAGTTTGCTCACATTTCACATTCAACTATTTGGCCATATGCTGACACATCAATACCTTAAGCCCACCCAATCATCACATTTTGAGATAAAGAGCACATCTTAGTTGGGGAAAGAGAAGAGTGTCAGCAGATAAAATTAGATAGGGTGCATAATAAAAAATATAGTAAAATGTCAGGATTTAAAGTGCTCCTAACATTTATGTATGATAAAATACTTCTGCTGGGGTGGCCAGGTGGCTCAGTGGGCTAAAGCCTCTGCTTTCAGCTCAGGCCATTATCCCAGAGTCCTGGGATGGAGCCTTGGGTCGGGCTTTCTGCTCATCAAGGAGCCCGCCCCCCCCACCCCCGCCTGTCTCTCTGCCTACTTGTGATCTCTGTCTGTCAAATAAATAAATAAAATCTTAAAAAAAATACTTTTAACAAATGTTCTGTCTAAAAAGGAAATCGGAACTACAAAGAAGTTGTATAGAAAACAATGGCTGCCATCTGATTGCATTAGAATACTGTTATCAGAGAGAAATATGAAATTTTGAAATTTGTCAAAAACAAAACAAAATGATGGTAAAAATCCAACACCTGGACAGAAAAAGCAACACATAGTTCACTTTACAACAGCCATCATCACATTTAGACTAATTATATCAGCTTATTCAGACACACTTACGCTCAAAAAATAACAGTACTAATGGTTGTGTCATGTTAGGTCATTAAGAAAATTGATATATGTGTAAAAAAATTCATATAATTTCTATTGCCAGGTTTGATAGAGCTGTAATTTATCAAAGATATGATTGATATCCATTTCTTTGGAATAGCTGCTATTTATAGATAATAAATACACTACGAATTACAAATAGTATAGACAATCAGAAAGTAAAAGTAAATATTCTAATTCAGCATTGATTTTCTAACTTTTGCATAAAAATTATCATTAAAGGAAGATTTTGATACTCATCACAATGCTTAGAACAACTAAAAGAAAAAAATATATTCATATTTAACTTGTGTTTAAAAGAGAGTCCTAAGGGACACCTGGGTGGCTCAGTTGGTTGGGCGTCTGATTTGGCTCAGGTCATGATCTCAGGGTCCTAGGCTGGAGGCCCGCATCACACTCCCTGCTCAGTGGGAAGTCTGCTTCTCCCTTTCCCACTCCCCCTGCTTGTATTCTCTCTCTTCCTGTCTCTCTCTCTGTCTCAAATAAATAAATAAAATCTTTATTAAATTTTATTTAAAAATAAAAGAGAGTCCTAAGACTTAAAAAAATCTTTGAGTCTATCACTCTCATTTATTGTATCAAATTTTAATAATTACATTGTATATTATGCAAAAGTATCTGGGTTTTTGGCAAAAATATAAATTTTTGGCAGAGATCATTTTTAAATGGACAAATAAAGCAAGTGCAATATTTAAAAATTGTTGACAAATCACAAATGAGTATAACTCCATAACTGCAGTCCAGGGAACAAAGATTTAAGATAAAATACTGAAGTCTAAATCTGTAATATCAAATCTTTTTTTTTTCTTCCCTTCCATTATTCTTCCCCATGGGGAACATTCAAGATTTGCCCACAGTAATTCAAAAGCACTGGTCCTGAAATTGAGGGAAAAGGCATCAATGGCCATAATTGAGCCATTCACTCAGCTTCCCTTTGAGAGCATATTTGATTGGCATAATATAAAAATAGAATACACATTTAGAAATAGACTTAAAACTACTCTTGAAATGGGCCCTAAATGGGTTCATGAGGTTGATGAGACAAAGATTCTATTACTCCAAGCCACTGACATGAGTCTAACTTATATGAAAGTGGCTAATTTATTACCATAGGACAATCTTTAGAAAAATATGTGGTATAGGTTAAATTTCCCATATGAAGCAATCTTTCAACAAATGTTACATACAAAATCAAATAAAACCACAAAATTTACATGACGCTTATATCCTAAATCTTATAGATGCTTTTAAAACATTTTAAATATTTGTGATTAGAAAATATTTTTTTTTCTGAGCACGTGTATAAGTAGTTCCCAAGCCACCACTACATCAGGGATCATGTGGAAGATTATAGACATAACGAAGTTAGATCACACAGTGCCTGAGGAACTGCTAGTGAGCATTATTCTCAATGTATTTTCTGACTAAATAGGCCATTGGGACTGTATCTTATTTCCTCAGTGTTCTGAGTCCTAACTTTGTGTTTCCAAGGTACATTTCAACCTCCAGATCTAATGTATGGAGCTCTCCAAGTGATGTGGACTGATCCTGTACTTTGTAGACTTCCAGCTTTGTGTATCTGGAGTGTATTCTTACAGCTCTTGTCTTCCCAGTTTCTTCGGCTCATAAGTGTGCATTTCCTAACCCTGGGCTGGGGGAATGAATAGATGGTGGGATAGAAAAAACAACACATAGTTCACTTAACTTGATGGCATCACATACCTGATGGATACAGAGAGTTTTGTTTAGGGAGGGAATCAGTGTATAAATAGGTATACCCACCATAATTTCTCCATTGTTAAAGCTGCCAGGAAAATATTATAATTGAAACCTTGCTAAATGTCTACCCATGATAATGAATCTTCAAACTGCTTTGAAAACAGTGTCTGGGAAAACAAAGATGATATTTTGTTACCTTGGGTATATATATATATATATATATATATATATATATATACATATGTATATGTATATATATATATTTATCTTGAGCATATATATACATATAAATATATACATATCATACGCATATAAATTTGTGTGTATGTGTGTGTGTATGCATACACACACACATATTTAATTGGAGAGTTTATTGACCTGAATCAACTCTCTTCCCTCTACCCACCCCAAACAAAAGAAAAAAAAAAAAAAACAAGAAGAAAAAGAGATACACACACACACCCTTCAGGAGGATATTGAGTGTAAAAATGATTAAATAAATAGTCCCTAACATTGTCACAATGCCTTATGTACAAAGACGGCACACATGTATTTTATTTACTTCTCACTTTATTGATAATTCCATTAACTGAATTTCTTGAGAATCATAAATATTTCAAAAATAAAAGATGGCGTAGAATAATTTTATCCACGATGCAGAAACTGGTTTCCCTAGATGAAAAATAATTAGTTGATACAAACCCCTGCAAGAGATTATAAATGGAAATGGAACTCCATTGACGAGCTTGCAGAAGAAAAACAAAGAAGACTATCTTGTAAATGGACATTAATGATGTTTCCTTAGAGGTAACAACAGACACTTAAAATAAAGTATAGTGGCCCACAGTGCTGCCAGATGTAGATGCTGTTTCTACTTCTATGGATAGAACATTAAGGGACCCCTTCTCTTTATGTGTTTTTCATAAAAGCAGAGAATTATGAATATATTCCAGAAACTTCCAAGCTTATATGGAATACATGTTCCTATTACAAGTCTTACAATAAATAGCTTGCGAAGTCAATGTTTCACATTATAATCAAAAGTCAACACTTTTTGTTCTTTCTTTGAAAAGTGGGTCCTTGGAAAGCATTTTCTTAGAATGTTTAATACACACACACACACACACACACACACACACACACACTTAATTATGTTCCCAGCCCTTCTAAACTACTAAAGGCAATGCCAATAATATTAGTTGCACTTTTCTAAAAGCAATAGCACTTTTATAAAGCATTTAATATTATGAGAATCCAGATATCAATCGCCGTTAGGAAAATGCAGTCAAATAAATTCAATCAGTGAATAAAATTTAAAAAGAGATATAAGCCAGCGTATCAGTTGAAAAGAGAATAGAGGAGTGCCTGGGTGGCTCAGTTGTTAAGCATCTGCCTTCAGCTCAGGTCATAATCCCAGGGTCCTGGGATTGAGCCCCATATCAGGCTCCTTGCCCTGCAAGAAGCCTGTTTCTCCCTCTCCCATTCTACCTGCTGGTGTTCCCTGTTCTCACTATCTCTCTCTCTGTCAAATAAATAAATAAAATCTTTAAAAAAGAGAGAGAGAGAGAATAGAGGGCTTTTAATCAACAATTTTTTAAACAATTTTCTTAAGCTTACTTACACATTAGTCTAGAAGAAATTATTAATACTGTATCTTAAATATACTAATAATACTAATATAGTACTATGAAATGAAAAACAAATCTCCCTATATCATTTCAGGACCTCAGGGAAGTGAGAAAAACAAGAGAAAACATGATATACAAAAAAGGACAGATGTGGAATGACATGACAATTAATGGCTTAGTCTGCAAAAAAAAATCTCAAGGAGAAACTGGGTTAAGAAATTTTACAGAATATTTGCAAAGAGGTTTTTGCCTGGACAACAGTCCTAAGTATCAATGAAAAAAAAATCAGTAAATAAATTTATCTGATGCTGCTTAATTAGACTGGAACGAAAACCTGGACTATGTAACATTAGACTTTATGTGAGGCTGGTTTTCTGAAGGTATTGGAGGAGCCTATTCATACTACAGCGCTGCGAAATAATCTCAGGCAAAGTAAGGTTTGAATTACAGGTCTGTCATGTTGAAGTAATAAAAGGCAGCCACCACTACATTAGAAAAAAGTATTCAGTAAGAAAGCCCATAGAGCAGCTTAATTTAAAGTAAAATATTGAGGACATATTTCATCTAATGAAAAAAACAAATGATATAAAAATGGTGAATCAAAAATTTTTAAAAACATGGAATTGTTCACTCATATTCATTATTTTATTTTTTAATTATTTTGTAACAGTACATTGATCTAACCCCATTAATGAAGCAGATGGGAGGAAACTATTCAGAAGAATTTGGAAGTACTTATGACTAAGGTATACCATAATTTCCAATTAGCAAAATTATTAACTCCTATTGTACTGAAACTCACTTTTATTGCCTTTGAGTCTGCTATCCCAGAGCAAAACTTCTCTGGCTCATTCCTGTGTTAACATTCTGGCAGTCTCTCTAATTTTGATAGAATTACTTGCTTGGATAAAAAAGTTACCTAATCCTACTTTAAAGAAGAACAGAGTTAAAATAACACAGAATAAAGGTTGAAGTAAAGAGGTTCACAGAATTCTATGAGAGCATAAAGGAAATTGTACTCCTGTGCCACCCTATGATACATCACAAAGGAGTTAACAATTAATTAGACTTTGAAGGGTCAACAAGATTTTACCAGCGGAAGAGTTAGGTAGCACGCAGCAGTGGAAGAAGCAGCAGAGGAATTCATGTGCTTTTGCTTGTATGGCAATCCAGTCAGAAGAAAATATAACAGCCTGATGATGACATATGGGCACATCAGTATATGTGTATCACTACTGTCTGTGTGCATTAGGGGAAGAGGGTTTATTGTGTTTAGGAGGGAAAGCTGAAAGATTGGTGGCACCAGGTTATAAAGTCAAAACATCATTCAACAGTTTGAACCCCAAACAGTTTCTGAATATGTTTGAACATTATATCACTTTGGGAATTGTTAGAAGTACAGACTCCAGAGTTCCATTCCTAGTTCAGGGGTACCTATGAGTTTTAGCCTACCCAATGTCTCTAATAGTTCACAGGCTTTGAGAACACCTGCTACAGTCTGTTGGCAATAGAAAGCCAGAAAAACTTTGACATGGCCCTTACCTGATTACTCCCTTATCTGTGCTTCAAGGATAGTAACAATTTCCTTTGTTGTTCAGTCTTCAACAGGGAATGATGAAGGCCTCATCTTCAAACGTACCTGCCAGACTATACTATTCAAAGTAGCCTGACAGTTACTGGATGTCTCTATAGTTTGTTTTATAACTATAGAATTTTACCCTATTTACTCCTTCCATTACTTATTGTCTAGTCCCATCCTCATTCCATCCACATGGACACACTTAAATGCCTCAAATGAAACCTCAAAGAGAGCAAAACATGGCTGATCATATTGCTTATTTGCTTACCCCCAGAACACTGCATTGCATGGCAGGAAGTTCCTTTCTCTTTCTTTCTTTCTTTCTTTCTTTCTTTCTTTCTTTCTTTCTTTCTTTCTTTCTTTCTTCTTTCTTTCAGATTTTATTTATTTGACAAAGAGAGACACAGCGAGAGAGAACAGGAGCAGAGGGAGTGGGAGAGGGAGAAGCAGGCTTCCTACCGAGCAGGAACCTGAGGCTCCATCCCAGGACCCCGGGATCATGACCTGAGCTGAAGGCAGATGCTTAATGACTGAGCCACACAGGTGCCCCATGAGTAGGTTCTTAATAAGCTGTTGTTATGCTTTAAGGAAAATAATATTATTGTTGAAAGTAAATAATTATATTTTTTATATAAACCAAATCTGGACCAAAGTAAAGTTGAGAATCTGATTCCGTGGTATATACAATTGAAGCTGATTGCTAAGCAAATAATTCCTTTGTGAAGCTGGCCAGAAAGAATTATATACACATTCCATGGCATAAGTTACCTGTTCATGAACAAAAGAATGAATATCAGCACAAACTTTCAATGTCAGTTTTCAACCATTCAACATTAGGCAAATTTGGATTTTGAAGAGGCTATAAAAGAAGTAATCTTATTTAGATTTTCAAATGGTTGAAATCATTCTTTGAGAGAGCAAATGTTAATTATGAGCTTGATACAGTTTATAAGCACAGTTATAAATCAAGGAGGTTAAGAGCATGAAGGTATATTTAAGTTTTTCTGTTCAATCTATTTATTTTAAAATGAGTAATATAGGAACTAGAAAGAAAAATGATTTTTGCAAAAAGAGAAATAATTAACAGTTAAACCTTGATCATCAAGAGCTAATTAAAGTAATTTTAAATTGAAATGGAATATCAACTCAGTATGTTTTGAAATGGAACAGTCTATCTTGTAGACTAAAATTATTTTGTTTTTAGGATATATTATATAGTTTCAACTTCATCCCATTTAGTAGATCCACATGAAAGAAATTTAAAATCTCCAAATTAAATGCAAAATTATCCAGAGAAACAGATAAAGCTATTTCAGATTACAACCATCATTGCATTATTTATTCATGATAAATGAAAGTTTACTAATTTGCAAATTAAGAGAAAAATTAGAATTACCTATTAGAAAAGAGTTTTACAATCCCTCTTATATGATGTAATTTTACTTTAAGCCTCCATGTCTGTAGGAATAAGGATAACTTTCCATATCTCCCTTTTATAACATTCTTTCTCCCTCCTTCTCTCACTCCTCCCCCCATATATACATATATAATGTAAATACTATTTTGAACATATATCCAGCCAGTGACAGGAGGCATGCTGGTGAAGAGAAAATGCACACATTGCCAGTTAAATACCAGTAAGATAATCTTAACTAAACCAACTATTCCACCTTTGCAGAACAGTTGCCATCCATTATTTACTCAGCCAGCAAAGAAGAATAAAACTATAATGTAGTCTAGCGTGAACAATAAGTACTCATATAACTCAACATATATTATTGCCATCATGCCTAATTACTCCCTAAAAACAATCATTTCTCTAAAGTTTCCTGAGGTAGGAAGATGTTCTCAAAAAACAATAGTGCTTCCTCTTTATGAACGAAGTAAGAACCAAAAAGAGGCAAGATTAAGAAAAATTGTGGCTATGATCACAAACCCTATGAAAATATATAGCTCTACTTAGCAACTACAAATTACAGTTCAAGGTAAAATATCTGAGAGTCTCTTTTATTATTTTGTATAAAATTCCATTTATCTTCACTAAAATGTGAGTCTAAAATGTCCTATCAAAGAAAAGAATGGATGGTCACCAGGGAGAAGTAGATCATTTGATCATTCTCGGGCAAAAACAAACAAGAAGAGAAAGCAAGCCTAAGTCAGAATCATGTAAATAGTTCATTTTTAGAACATGTCCTCTTACAATACTCTTCTTTAAAGAATATCTCAAAATCTTCATTCTTACTGGTACAAAACAAAGTATTCTTTGGAGAATGAGTGACAACTGTAATATTAGTCCAATTCCATCTCACGCTGGAAACAGAATGCATAACAATTCATACAAATTTGCTTCCTGAAGCAAGGTTAGCAAAGACAGAGAAACTCTCTGAGAATTCCTTGGGGGAAAGAAGCACCGTACCAAAAACAATTGAACAGATTATGTTGACTATCCAAAGTAATCGGTTTTCCTTCAATATCTTATCATTTCTCTACACAGCACGAGATGTAGAAAAGCAGCAATAACTTGAAGAATGAAGTGCAGAAACCTACTGGGGAGGAGACCTGAAACATACTAACTATATTTGTGGCAGAATTAATTCCAACACCCAGGAGGAAGCTGCTAATGCGTTAGAGTGAGCTGTCAAGTGAAACAGGAAATTTTTTCCATGCATTTTCTGATGAGTTTTAGTACACCCCCAGTATTTATTTTAAGACATTCTGCTTGTCAAGGTGGAACTCCTGTTCTCATTTTCAGATAATTGACGAGTTTAAAAAAATCTTTATTCCATTTCAAAATATTAATAAAATAGTCCACTTCAAATACAATTCCCTTTGTCCCAAAGGCACCTGATTAATTTCTTTTTAAAGCCAACTAAAATGAGAGCCTACTGGAAGTTTGTAACATTATTAGTTCTCTTTTCTTTCATTCTAACTCATTTTTCAAATTTCAACTTTGTCTTGTTCTATGATCCAAATAGTTGAATGTTTCAAAACATACAAGTATAATAGTAAGACTTATGTCATCTCATATGTGCCTGTGACTATGACATTTAGTATGTGCCATTAGCCCTGTATTTCTAAAATCTGCTCTATTTGTTGATTATCATACTAAAGCTTTTTCTTTGATTTTATTGCTTTGGATCTATCATTGGAAATTAAATTCAGAAAGCATATATCCCCAGTTAGCATGATTTAAATAAAGACATTTTAAAAAATCATTTAAATTATTAGTTAAGAAGATTCAATTAATTAATTTCCATCAAAAGCTTATTGCAGTTTGATAGAAATATAGTGTGCATTTTCCATGACTCAGAGAGCAATTAGTTTCACCTTACATGGAATATATCACATATTTTAAAGTTTGTTTTTATTAACATTGCAGTTATATTAAAAATTGCAAAGTATTATTTAGTAGTACAATATTAAAGTTAATTGTATTCTGTGTTTGTAAATATATTTGGAGTTTAAATCAGGTGAACAAGTGGTTCCAATCACTGTGTTTTCTATTCTGCAATTTAAGAATTTAAAAGGTTGAATTTTCAGATACTTTAATTCCTAAATGATGCCTTAGTTTGAATCAAAATCATCCATAGTAACCAATAGTCTAATAATAAAACAATTTATAGCAAATTAAAAATAAACATACAAGAAAATAATAAATGTATATATAAATAATATCTGATATATTCCTTATATGATTTATAGATTGAGGATTAATTTTAAAATAAGTTCATAATGAGATTTAATTTTAAATGACTTTAAAATAAGTTCATATAATTGTTGTTAGGGATGAGAATCTTCTGGATTTTCATGTTATGGCAATCCTTTAAGTTGTCACATTTAAACTAAAGTTGTGAACATTCAAGAATTCAAAATAAGAGTATCCATATATTTTTTTAAAACTTAAAATATTGTATTAGTGCATTTTTATCCCTTATCTTAATAAGTTTTATCCCATTATATCCCTTATGAGCTTTTTAAATAAGAGCTTTTAAATAAAAATAATAGATAATAAATAAATAAAAATATGCAAATTTTAAAAACTAATTTCAAATTATTTCTTGGAATCGACCTTGTCCTTTAACTCTTTCTGCTTTATTTTAAATAAGGGTATATGTAAACTTGATTTTTTAAGAACACTTATGCGGGGAGCCTGGGTGGCTCAATTGGTTGGGCAGCCAACTCTTGATTTCAGCCCAGGTCATGATATAAGTGTTATGAGTTAGAGCCCCAGTCAATGGGAGTCCTTGTTAGAAGGGAGTCTGCTTGAGATTCTGTCTCTCAGCACCCCCTTCGCCCTCTTCCCTCCCCCTGCAGTCACACATACATATACAGTCTCTCTCTCAAATAAATAAATTTTAAAAACATATATGAAGTGCCTTTAAAAAATAAAAATGTATATTACTGGTGCTATTGCATAATGCAAAAGAAGAATTATGGGAAATTTTAGTTAAACTGTTTTTCATGTTTTTAATTTTTGTTTTTATTTGTTTAGACCTAGGTTTAGGTCTGTTTTCTTTTTACTTCTTTGCCCTAGCAAAAATAGTATTCATGAATGAGCTTTTTTCCTCCAAATTTAAACCTGGAATATTAAAGCTCTGTGATGATGGTACAAGTTTTATTTTTCTTTGAAAATATGAAGAATTGGTTACAAAATCGCAACTGACTAGAAGTTTGGAAACAAATTTGTGTTGGGAGCAGGGGTCTGGATGTGTGTATGAGAAAGAGAGAGAGAGAGAGAGAGAGAGAGAGAGCTATTAGTTATTGACTGGAACTTTCTACTCTCCTATATCAGATATTGAAAAGTTGTTTTCTTACTGTGTGTTTGTAGGGGGAAAAGTGTTCTAACAAAATATCTTTACCACTATTGCTATCATTTGTGCTGTAGGATTTTGAAGGGAAAGAATTATGTGGCTAAGCTAATGGAAAAATAAGCAATCAAAAAATATTTTAAAAAACACATACAATAAAACAATAAAAAAGCTCGACTTCATTCTCATGCCAAACACAAATAAACTGTATTGTATCCTGTACTATATCTGCACTTTACCTATTTTTTTCACAGCTTCATCACCGTGCCTGAGGCATTTAGAGATACTACTTCTATTTGGACTGGAAGAATAACGGAGTAAATGAAGCCCTGCCTAGTGACAATAACTAAAACTCTCCTCCATTTCTCCTGTTGGACTTCCATTACTGTCAACTGTGACTTGTTCCCAGGCTGTAATCTACTGCTACCTAGATACATGTATTACATGATACATATGTATGTATTATTTTAGGTTCATGCCATTTATATGCATCCTTGATTTTGACTGTAAGGTTCTATAAGTGGTCTCTTTTGCATGTCCATGGCTACCAATGAGCATTCTAAATTATTGGCAGTAGCATTTTTCTCCATTAAAAAAAAAAGGCATTTTAGTAGTAAATACTATGCTGGTGGTTCATAGTTTCTGATAGAAATTACGCTCATATTGCTATGAAAGTCTTTGAGGAAATATGATTTAACTTAGAAATGTTCATTTTTAAAGCAACATTTTAGGAAGAAGTATTTGTCATACCTGGTAGGGAATCTTTGTTAGCATTATTACAGATGAATGGTTCTTCAGTCACTGTTCCTAGCTTAGTAATTTTCATTTTTGTACATTTCTTATTAGATGTATTCTCATTTATTGCTATTTTGGATGGGATTTTTTCAATTATGTTTTAACTGGTTATTGTTGATATAAAGTAACTGTATTGATTTGAGTAGGTTGATCTTGTATCTATTCACCTTGATGGATTCTCTTACTATTTCTAATAGTTTGTTCATTGATTCCCTTGGAATTTTGAGGCTCCCACGTGCAAATAATGAACACTTCTTTTTAATCATTAAAATTTTACATGTTTTACTATAATTGTACATTAGCTAGATCCTAAAAAAAAAAAAAAGCTGAATAATGTAACAATAGCACACTTGTATTGTTTAGGATGCAGTGGAATTTCCACTATATTTTGCATTTAATCTTATGTTGTCTTTTGCACTTTAAACAATATTATTTATCATGACACAATTGTTTTCTTAAGATGTTAAGAGGTATTTTAATAGATATTTATCAATTACATAAATTAAAATTATCCTTTGTTTAACCTACAACTTTAAAACTTCCTTAAAATAGTGTTACGTTCCCCCCCCAAAAAAAAGACTCCAAGATGAGATAAAAATGAGCATTGTTGGCTACCATGTAAAACTTAAAGGCTGGAATTTATATCCCTGGTTTAAAATTTCAGCAGAATAGAACTTGTAGGAAGGACAGATATTTCTCATTAGTGATATGAATAAAAATATATAAAGCTTAAAATAAATGTTTTTAAACAAAACTCATTTACCATGAGATAACTCCAAATTAAATTTGTTCTTAATATTCATGATTAGGACATGTATCAGGATTTTTAAACAGGAATAAAATAAATATTTATTTTTAGCTCCAATGAAAGCCTGAACAGTACAAAAATGTATCATGCATTTTGAATCAGGATTCCTAGGACTGCAACAAAGGAAATCAGAAAGACTGAAATAGAGAGTTACTGAAATTAGAGTAGCACAGTGAGATATGAAGGGAAATATAGGACTTTTATCCCTGTTCCCCTTTAAACTGCCAATGCTTATGTGGGTTCAAACTTATTTTCTGTGGAATATAGTTAGGCTATCTATTAAAAAAGAGCTAAACTTCATCATTCTATTTGTTATCAGGAATAGAGCCTTCATTTGATTTATTTTGTCTGCTCCCTAGTGTCTATTATCATACTTTATCAATGAATTACAGTATTTAAAGAGAGAAAAAATCACAAAAATTCAATGATTCCTTTATATTCTAAACCTATTTATCTTTACTTCCTTTAGCAGGCAAATCTATAAGACTTTACAGAAATATAGTGTTTTTTTTTTAAGATTTATTTATTTATTTGAGAGAGAGAGAGCACAGGAGCAGGGGAAGAGCAGAGGGGGAGGTGGGAAGATAATCTTCAAGCAGACTCCCTGGTGAGCATAGAGCTGTACATGGGAATCTATACCACGACCCTAAGATCATGACCTTAGCTGAAATTGACAGCCGGTCACATAGCCACCTGAGCTACCCAAGTACCCCAGAAATGTAGTTTTTTTTTTTAAATTAAGCCTTTTAATTCTTCCCTTTATATAAGAAATACCAGTTAATATGATTTAAGCAATAATAGAATTTTAAAAAGAATAAAATTCTATTCTAAATACATATATGACAGAAACAGTAAAATCACTTTACAAATCATTTTAACAAAAAAGTATCAAACTTGGGCATAATAAAAGTTCTCAAAATTAGGTAAATATATGCAAGTACATTCAAATATATATGAATATATTCATATATATACAAGTAATTCATAGTACTTGTATGTACAAGTACATATATACTCATATATATGTGTGTGTATATATATATGAGTATATACACACACATATATACTTATACATCCACTCTTACACATATATGTTAATACCACCCCCCCTTTTTTTCAGCTCATATTGGTCTAGGAAGATTCTCCTTTTATGCAACTATTTTCACTGTCTGTTAAATTGATAATGAATTTATAGCTTGATTATCCGAGCAAACTGATTTTGTACTTCATAACATTAACAGTCAAATAATTATTCCTTGCAGAGTTTGCACACGTGTGCATGTGTAAACATGTACATACAGGAGAGAGAGGCAGAAAGAAAGAAAGAAAGACTGAGATAGACAATGTAATTCTATTTGAAGATTCTATGAGAATGTTTGCTGCACCATTTTAGAACAAATGAATCTTTCTAAATCTTAAGAGTCAGAGGCTTTTAGGGGTGCCTGGGTGGCTCAGTGGGTTAAAGCCGCTGCCTTCGGCTCGGGTCATGATTCCAGGGTCGTGGGATCTAGCCCCGTGTCAGGCTCTCTGCTCTTTGGACAGCCTGCTTCCTCCACTCTCTCTGCCTCTCTGCCTACTTGTGATCTCTGTCTGTCGGATAAATAAATAAAATCTTAAAAAAAAAAAAAAAGAGTCAGAGGCTTTTGAAAAATGTCTAATACCACTTTCGGCCTGGGGAACCCTCCAGTAAAAATACTATTTAACAAAAAAATATAAAAATTTCTGGAGAAAATTCAACTATGCTGAGGGAAAAAAGTCTTCTCCAATAAGAAGATCCACATTCAAGAAATGTGCTAATCATCACCCTTCTAGAAACAAGCTATGAATCACGCATGTAGAAATTGATTCGATTCTTTTGTTTTAGAAGGCATCAGAGACAACAATCTACTATATTAAAACTGTCTTATCCTAGTTTGTCTTTAGATCAAATTATGGTAAATTTTCTGAATCTTGCTTATTTGTAAACAAGCAAGTATATCTTGCATAATTTGAACATTTAAGTATGGATGCTTGTGAAGATGTGCTAACAGTGAAGAGAAAAATCCAAGTCACAAATACTGTTAAATCTTGAAAATCTGATTCCATATTTAAATAGTAACTAAATCAAATATTTATAATAGTAGATTCTAATCTAATCAATTAATGACTTTCCGATTGTCCTGACGTGTAACCTGAATTTCTGTAAGATTGAAGATGGCATAAAACTTTTTATTTTTTAAATGAAGGTCTGTAACACCACATGAACCAATAGGCAAATACTCTAACAACAAAGCATTTCAGAAAATAATGAATTTTTAATTAATAATTATCCTTAAATGACTTTTCTGCTGTTGTTTAGAGAATTTTTTCACTGAAAATATGTTGTTTGGATTTTACCAAGTATTTCCTTAGATTTGATGGGTGAGCATGTTTGTGCATAATAAGTGTACTCACATATAAGTTGTTGACAGGGCTTGAATTTCATCTGTTTAAGAAATCTGTCAATATATTCTGTTCATTTATAGCATTTGCCAACAATGAATTCAAGACCTTATCTGCACCAGAGATTCTCAACTGCAGTTGCACATTAGAATTCATAAGAGCTTTTAAAAACCTGATGTCAAAGAACTACCCCAGACCGATTTATTCTGAAACTGCAAGTAGGGCCTGGACGTGGGTATTTTTAAAAACCTTCACAGGTGATTATACTGAGCAGTCATATTTAAAACCACAAATCTATACATTTCATTTACTTCCTTCCCTCAGAATCCACCAGAAATCAACTGATAATATTAGATAACTTAGAGTTACCTAATAATATTAGATAACTGCTATTCCAGGGTCAAGAACATATCCGATGAATATATATTAAAAATCTTATAATTATAGGCATGTTTGATTATCTATAAGATACTTCTCAAAGCTTGAAAGTATTTTAAAATTAGCAATCCTTTACATCATGTAGATACCAATGTTATGAAGAATAATGAATATGCTTGTCTAAAGGTCCAAATATTATGAATAACTACATTTTTGCTATTTTGCTATTTTAGGTAGAGAAGATGAAAAGTGATTATAAGAGCCAATTATTAATAACCTTTATGTGCAAGGCACTGTACCACGGGACATATTATATACATTATCTCATTTAATTCTCACTACAACTCTGTAGAGATATTAAGTATAAAAGTAAAATAAATTGCTTAGTGCCAAACAACTTTTTGTAAATGGCATATGTGTCTGAATCTAAATCTCCTATTTTTAACCTTAACTCCCTTGCCTTGTTATACAAATGAAATCCTAGTAATATGGAGATTTTGATATGTACTTATAATTAAACATGAACAAAAATTCTTATTGTGGTTATTATCCTTAAATTCTTATCATTGAAAATATTCAATGAATTCTAGTTGAAGCTTATTCCTTTATCTTAAATAAGAAGAAACTGAGACTCTAAATCTTTAAGTAATTTGGGGGCACCTGGGTGGCTCAGTGGGTAAAAGCCTCTGCCTTCGGCTCAGGTCATGATC
The DNA here is from genome assembly GCA_003697995.1 of Taxidea taxus jeffersonii. Classification (NCBI taxonomy): domain Eukaryota; kingdom Metazoa; phylum Chordata; class Mammalia; order Carnivora; family Mustelidae; genus Taxidea; species Taxidea taxus. Next base: position 90,621 of record ML105625.1, on the reverse strand, counting down.
CCAGAGTCCTGGGATCAAGCCGCACATCGGGCTCTCTGCTCAGTGAGGAGCCTGCTTCTCCCTCTCTCTGCCTGGCTCTCTGCCTACTTGTGATCTCTGTCAAATAAATAAATAAAATCTTAAATCTTTAAGTAATTTGACTCACAGCATATAACTGACACAAGATAAAGTTAAGACTATAAACCATTTCTTCTCATCTTCATCTTACGCTTTTTACTGTCCCACACTGTCCACTCTCATTCGCGATGAATTAGTACTGCAGTTTGTTAACAAATAATACTATTTAAAAAATTATGTTGCGAAGGTGAAGTCATCAGTGGATATTAAGAAGAGAAGGTGCTAGACATACTCAGGAGCTATCGCTTACAGAATAATTAATTTGTATAATGACTTTCACTTGAGTGATTCAGCAGTCTCATGGATAAAAACGTTAAAGTCCCTCACATTGATATGGTTGTATTTGATATTCACAGAGAAGTGAAGAGTACCCAACTTACCTTGTTACAAAACCTGACTATAACAATTTGATTTCAAACTAGTTTACAATGCAACTAAATATAGTGGTGCTTCTCAAATCTTACAGGGCATATGAATCACAGGGGGATTTAATTTCCATGTGGCTTTGGATTCAATAGCTCTGGGCTAGGTCCCAAGACACTGAATTTTAACAATGTCCAGGTGATGCCAATGCTACTCAAAGCAAGGTCTATGAATCTCACTTTGACTATCAGGTTAACAGAAACATATCCCACCATCCTATAGCATCATTAACTGGAACTCTTTTTAAAATCATTTCTAAAATAGAAGAAAAAAAGCTAATAGAAGACCAGCATGTGTAGCTAATAGTAGACAAGTTGGTGTCTGCAATGGAAGAAGTTATGCTACTCTGCTACAGTGGACAACCAGTGATAAGGAGCAAATAATTCAGAAATTACATCAGACTCTAAAAACTGTCATAAAAGCTCAATAATAGACATGCTGCCAAAATATGCATATAAAATATGTAAGAGAATCCTCACTTGAATTTAAAACGAAAGCACTTAGTGCATGTAAGCTTTTAATAAATCCTACTTGATGATGACACTCACTTTCTAATAATGTGGATGATGATGGGAAAGTAAGGCATGCATGCAATTTCATTTTATTAACTTGATGATATGTCTGAAAACACATTTTTCATGACTTGGAAAAGAAAGTTTCCAAGGTCTGCATTAGAATAACAAGCATGCCACATGAATAGTTTTGTGTCCTTGATCTATATGCAGTGTGATTAAGCCTTAAAACTTGTTGTCATACTGGTTTTCAAACAGGTCTATGAACAATCAATTGAAACCTCAGTTTTAAGACCCCATAGTTCTCTCTCATTATCTAAACCTTGGATGACTCTTCTTGCCTTTTAGTTCATTATTATAAGTAAGAATGCACTGAAAGAAATGGACAGAATGATGGTCCTGTGGGGTCATGGCAGAAGTACAGTGACAGGACCCATCAAATGCTGTAGTTTAAAACACTTTCAGTGCATTAGGGACAAAATGAAAACCCTTTCAGCACTTTATATTAAGTACATTAAGCCTTCCTTTTATGGGGTCTCTACATACTACTTGCTGTGGTAGTCATGATCATTTTTCACACCAATGAAGGCTTTCAAATATTTAATAAATATTTCTTTCCCAAGATCCATATAGATGTGGGGCTATTTACTCAAGTACATCAAGCATCACAAAGAAAAGCAATTGTTTTATGTTTTTAAGTAGCGTTTCCAAGCAAGTGTCATTTATCACCACATCTTTCCCAAGATAAAGTCTGTATCTCTACATTTGGTGGCCAAATGGTTTTAACGGCTCTTCTGGGTGGATCTTTTCTAACCAAAATCATTCAAGGATTTCCAAACATGGCTTACGGACAAAGAACACATTTCTCTTCTCCAACCAGCACCAGTTTTTCAAAATTCTCAGACAATTTTAATACCCTCATAACTGGTTCTGAAGTCAGGCTTTCCTCCCTTTTAATTCATGCCACATGATTCATAAAATTAACCTTTGTGATGGGTAATCCTCCGTTTCACTTACTCAAAACCAGTAATCATTCCTTGTTGCCTGTGGAGTTATGTACAAAATGTCTTAGTTTTATTAACAAAGCTGTTTCTGAGATCCTCAATCAGATCTCCAGAGTTCTCAGCTTAATGAAGTCACAACTTACTATATGCCTTATGTTCTTCCTCCTTTCTATTTCCTTTAGCTGTTTCCTATACTAATATAAAGTTTTCTCTGTTCCTGAAGATACAGAAAATCTCATTTCTCATACCTACTTTAATATAATTTCTCCCATTATTCTCCATGAAGCTTTTCCTGATTTACCAATTAGAGCAGCTTGCTTTCTTGCTTGCTTGCTTTCTTTCTTTTTCCTTCCTTCTTTTTCTTCACCTTCTTTTCCTTTCTTCCTCCTTCTATCCTTACAATGCTCTTCTTAATTCAAAGAATCTTGTTTATATCTGCTTTATACCTAATAGACTCTACATAAATACTCAGGACAAGTTTAACTATATCTTATGGTAGATGATTAGTGTAACAATTAGATAAGCATTTTGAAATTACTTAGCTCTTTTAACAGACGAAATATCACAGAAGGTTCATTGCAATCATGAGGACTACAAGAATCTGTTCTGTTAAAATAAGAAATTCAATTAACTAAAAACATTTCCATCTGAAAAGAGACCTCAGAATTTGATTGGCTGTCCCAATTAAACATGAGGGTGGCAGCCATTCCAGATGGTAGAGACATATTTATAAAAAGTTTTACATAGTCAGAGAACTTCAGTGTAAGAAGGGACATTTAAGTTCATCTAGTTTAAACCAATATCTGAATCATTTCTTCCACAAATTATTATCTGATCACAAATTCTACTTTATTCCCTCCACAGATTAGGAACTTGGTACAGCTAAAAGGACCTTTTCACTGAAATAACAAATTTAATTTCTAGAATATTATCTGTTTTACAACAGTGCTTTGCCTCATTTGCCTAACAATCATACTATGGAATGGGAAGTATCCATTTTTCACATTAGAGTCCTCTAATGTTTATAAACTATGAGGTTGGACATCACACATTTTACCTTCTCCTAAACTAATTTCAATTTTTTATGATTAATTTGCCAGTTTATTTTTTCCTCTGATTTCTTAGAAATTTTTCCTGTACAAACAATTCAGTTTGTCACTGTAATGTTTTTAATACAGTCTCCGGACTGGAGGGATGGGCCAGAGAGCATTATTACCTGTTAGTGACAGGATGTGATATGTTTATTCACCCAAACTTTCCATTAATGTTTTTGACAGCCTGGTGATGTAGTTAACTACTTTTGAGCTAATAATAACTCCATACTTTTAGTTAAACTCTAAAAAGCTTAACCTTCATTATATAAATTAATTTTTTAAATTTTTTAAATTTTTTGCTAGCATGGCAAACACATTTCCGGTCATTCCTGTCACTAATAATTTTGAACCATATTTGGTAATTTCCTGGGAAATCCGTGATACCGGTATTTGTCTACCAGGATCTAAAAAACGCGATTTCATTTCCTTAATACAGTACTGGCCCCTTCACACTAATTGAATTTTTTGCCAGAGCCAAATGAGCTATTCTGAGTTGTGCCAAGTAAGTTTACTGTAGCTATTCATTGAAATTAGAACAAACAAGAAAATTTGTCATCACTTATAATGCTGCACTAATTCATTTTTCATGTCTGAAAAATGTAATTATATGTTTTTTGTAATATAAAAGACATTGCTGTATATACTTAACATAAACATTTTGCAAATCTAAACTAATTGAAGTACATATTTTAAAAGTAGAATGGTTTTAAAATTACAAGTTACATAAATTAGGAATTCAAGTAAGTTTTGTCATGCAAATATTTATGGAGCTCCTGTACAAAACCCTTGGTTGTTGTGGGTCCTGTGGGGGTAGGGTAACAATTTAAGTCAATGCTGTATTTAAGTCAACAGTTATTGAATAGAGAAGAATTGGATACCTTCTACAGATTCATCCATGTTATTGGAGATTTTCCTCATTCATGTATAACCTTAGCTTTAGTGGTATATTTACCCTCATCATTACCCAATCCAGGCAGTTTTAGGTCCCATGGAAGCAAATGGTGTAACTGGAAGAAAAATTCCCTTCCTCTTTATTATCTCAAAGGAGAGTTTGTATTCTAGCTATCCTACAGAAATAATCTATAGGTTTTACTTCCCAGACCCAACTACCTGTTTTCATCGTTTTTTTTTTTTTTTAAACAATGAGATCAGTTAAAGCAAATGTTCGGAACACTGTGGAAGAGAAATGAATTGAACAAATTATTGAAGTTTACCTCAAGGAGAGATAGATGTTATATATGGAGATGTGGAGGACAAGTCCACCCACTTTGTTTTCAGAGGAGGCTGGGTTCTATCCCTGGGTATTTTAGATGCATATTGGCAATTAAAAATATATACATATATATATGTGTATATATATATATATACACATATACATATACATATACTATATATATATATATACATATATATTGATATCACCATTTCTTCCAACTGTAGTCTTCCTAAAATGCTGTGAAACCATCAGCGACCCAGATGCCCAAAACATGGGATCTTGGATATCATCTCAGTTAACTATATTATGGGAATAGTTTTGACCTTGATAAAATGAGATTTCAGAAATATCTCTAGTAATAGCTTAAATCAATAACTCTCTATTCCAACTAAAGTGCCCATATGCATACATCTGAATATTTTCATATTTAATATAATTGCAAGTTATTTATGTGGAGGGGAAAATAAAGAAGTATTCTACAATTAGACGTTGATGTTATCTGCTCTAATAGGTATAGTTGAACACCTTCATAATACCCTCAGCCATGATCAGTTCTTTTGGGGATGGTAATATAAAGTAGGACTTAATTTTTTCAAGCTATATTTAAATCACATAATGACCTTAAGTTTACGCCTAAAAGGACTTATACAAACTTTCTGAATGTCAGGGCAGCTCAAGTGACAGATGAGAAAGTCATCAAGCCATTCTGAATCCCAGAAGTCTGGCTAGTCTCCATATAAGCTTTGGAAAGGCCTGAAGCTTTTTTTGCTCTTTCCTTTAAGAATAGCATGAAGCAGGCTGGCAGGCTTTTCAGCAGCAGTTGAGTGAATTCTGACAGTCCTTGTATACTCCCTCATGCCAAGTCTAAACTGACATAAAAGAGGGGCTTATACCTGCCCCCTTGATCATATGTGCCTAGAATATGTAACTTGAAGAATCCACAGCTTCATGTCTTTTCTTTTTAGACAGCAATTATGTATCACAGTCATAATCTTTAAAGGAATTGAGGGAAGAGTGAAAAGTGACAGTTTAACGTAGTTTCCACAATTTGAATGCATCATTTCTAAATTTCAAGAATATAGAATTATATGCAGATATAGTTCATGGCAGAACTTCCCATAATTAGCTTGAATAACTGAGATTAACCAGATTTTAGTGATGTGCCTGTTACTTATAGACCTTTTTAATGTTTGGGCAAGTCATTTAAATTCTAGATCTCTCACTTCGCCATTTCCCCAGTTTTAAAATGCTTACAATATCTCCTTTCCTTCTAGATGGGCTTTTGGTTTTAGTTTTGGTATCTAATGAGAGAAAATATGCTTAGAACACTGTAGAGGTCTGTAAATGACTGCTGACTTATCATACAAGTCATGGGGGAAATCCTCAAATTGTATTCCATTTGAGTCCATGCCAAGTTTTGAAATTTTGGTCACTTTCCAGAGTTGTATTTATCTTGATAAATTTAATTGTATTTCCTCTTTGCTCTGGGTCATTCTCGCCCAACTAGTGTTTTGCACGTGGGGTGGAGGTAGACTTCAAGATACTGATCCCCTGACTTACTGGTACAAAGGCAGTTTGGGCCTCTTACTTCAGCATTCAGGCTTGAGCAGCACCTAGGCTCCCATGAGAGTTACCAGAGCTCAGTGGGTTCCTGTCAGTGAGCATGATAAGCAATATCCAGTAATCAACAGCTGTCCACTTCATACTGAGTGGCCTGGGAGACACTCTGTTTCCTCAACATCTGCCTCAGGCGCCCTCTACAGAGCTCACCGACCCTCAAGAGGACGGGTAGAATGACTGAAGAATGTATTGTTCTTTTATCAGTCAAGTATGAGGAAGGCCAATCCATGTTTGACTAGCAGGGAGAAGGAGAGGTCAGCTGAGGGTTCCTATGAAATGTGAGGGCCCCCAATCCCCAAACTTTGTCCTCCTATAAATCTTTATCCATTTGCTGTTGCTTTTGTGGTAGACAAGATAACTGCAGAGTTACAACCTAACCTAACATTGCATTCAAATTTTAGAAATCAGGGATTCATCAGTGTTTTGAATATTTGACACTTCATTTTTATTGGATTAGAAACTTGAAATATGAAAACACACATTTGTCTAGAATTCAAAAAAATTAAATTTACATATCTCCCCAAATGCTTTTCATTTTTATTTCTGTCATAATATTTGACACAGAGACCTACAAAAATTTTTCACAAATACCTATAGGTAGCCCAACTACCTCTAGTATTAACCAGTACATATAAAAACTTAAAAATATGTAATATTTTCTATGTTTTTTTCTCATGTGACAAAGGTGTTGGTGTTTTAAAATTATTCAAGGGTTTTACCTATACAGTATTTAGTTGTACAAAAATATTTTAGGGAAGTCATTTGAAAAGACATTTATCTTACTATGAAGTGTATATTTTGTCAAACATTGGAAATTCTTAAAAACACTTTCCCTAAGGCATTTCCCATTTATCTGTAACCTATTCTTTTAAAAGAAAAGATTCTTGGGAAAAAATAATAAGAGATATTTATTTAGAATTCAGGTACCTGGCTGAGATTGAAAATTTAAAAATGAAATAAAACAGTTTACTAGACATTTATTCTGGAAACTATGAAAAGCTTTCCATAAATTACTTTGTTTAATCTTTAAAAATCGGTTTGAAATTAATTCCCTATTTTCATACAAGGAAACTGAGGCTAAGTAACCTGATAAACATTAGGTGCTAATTCTTGGAATAACCAGGATTCAAATCCTGAAACTTCTGATTATGATAGCATGTGATCTCCAACTTTTTGCTATTGAAGAGAACTTATAATGTTGATATTATATGTAGGTTATAATATATTAATATTATTACACACATTAGAAACTTCTCACCAAAGAAAACATTTTTAAATTATAAGATATAATTCTAGTTTAAGATGGTAAAGTAGCAAAGCAAAACTATATTATAGAAACATGCTGTCTAAATTGAATTTTTAAAATGCAAAAATATAATAGAAAAAAGCTAACATTAAATCACTGAAAATTATGTTACTGAAAAAGTTGGATAAGAATTTAGTTATCTACCTAATGCTCACCTTATTATTCGTTTTCAGGAACAACTGAACACGACATCATCTTGGTGTTAATATTAACAGTTTCTCCAAACTAAATACAGATTCTGTGCAAAATTGCTAATAATGCATTCAGATCATAAGGAAACAGATAAGTTAAATGAAAGAAAACATTAAACATGAAACTGATATAAGTTAAATTATCTTTATCACTTCTGACATTCAGGTTCTTAAAAAGTATTAGACTCCTTGCTCTACCCCTTCTCTTTCAATTCATGAGACTCAGAGAAGATGGCTTCCATTCTTACTACTTCCCTGAAACTATTCCCACTAAGGCCTCCAAAGATCAAATTGTCAAACTCAATGAACCACTCACTTATCTATAATCCTCATCATAATGAAGCACTGTATTACTTGACACAATTAACCACTTTTTTCTCCCTGTAACTTTCCTCATTACTTATTCCATTCTTGTTAAGACCATGTAGTTTACTTCCCGCAACCTATTTTTTCCTAATGATAATCACTTTTAAATGTTGTATTTCCACATACTCAATTCTTGTCATTTTTTTCCTTTCAGGTTTCCCTTAGAAAACTCCTCCCTGCTAGCTTTCCCCATGCCCAGAACTTAGCTATCATTGTGAATTCTGAATGTTCTCTTTCTAATTTGACCCCATTTTTGACCATATATAGACTGGCTACTCATCATCTCTTTTTATGTTTCACAGAATCTCAAACTCAGCTACCCCCAAATGGAACTCATCATACTCTCTTATATGTTATCTGGAATCTTGGGAGCTCCATCAACTACCTCTTCCTCACCCTGCAACTAAGTCCTCTCAATTATACCTCCTAACTTCATCTTGAGAAGTTTTGAGCTCTGCTTCTTTGTTCTTATTATAGTTGTCCCAGCTCAAATCTTAAGGGTAACTTATCTTGATTATTGCAACCATCAAACTGACTTTCTTTTCTCAAGTTTGGTTCTTCCTATAACATTTTACTTCTGCTTTCTGGATAGTAGTTCTCAGTTGTCATTATAATCACTTTACCCCTACATAGTTCAAATTTCTCACCATGGAACACAAGCTCTGGGAAATTTTGCCCTTGCCCAATTTTGTCTTAATATAAGTTCCCTACTATATACAAGCACAGTTTTAGTAAGCACTTTATTTGATCTCTTGAATCTGAACATATTTTCATCTATCTGGATATTTTCTTCTAGCCCTTTTGTCCACCAACTTGTAATCATATTTCCAGACAGATGTAAAATTTCATCTATTATATAAACCAAATCAAATCCCTCTCCTGTTACATATAACATGACATATTTCTTCATTTATAAATCAATAAACGTGCACCCTGTTATCAGGGTGCACTAAATCTGAACTAGTCCTCCAATGAATTGAGAGTTTCTTGAAAATGTTTTTGGATTTTTATCTTTCCTGAAGGTACATAACACAGTGCTTAACATATTATATATGTCCCATAAGTACATAGTAGATATACATGAGTTAAAACATGGGTATTAGTTTGTAAATTAACACTTTAGTCAAAATTCAATTTTAATGTCATGGTCTTGATAAATCAAAGTTGGTCATGGCTGAGTTGTGAATGACAATATGTAACTTGGTTTATAAGAATTGGGTATAGAAGTTGAATTAAATCATTGTATAAAGCATTTTATAATCTTTAGCAACTTAGCCTCAGTTTTCTTATATATAAAAATGAATATTAATTTTGAAAGCACTTGTGAAGATTAAAAAAATGTATGTAAAATATTAGCATTGTTTATGCATTATAGTATGAATGTCATTGTCAACACTTTTTACTCACTTTCATAATTTTCTCTCCTTAGTACAATACCCTGCTTACAACCTCTTGCTCCTTAACTTTGCTTCAATATTTTCAAAAGAGCAACATATATATGTCTATGAGAATTCCCCCTTATTGTTACCATTATTAGTAAATTGAAATAGCCTTGGGGATCCCTTTATTATAATTTCCATTGTTGGAGGAGTTTAATAATCTGTGCCAAGATTTCTAGAATTTACTACTAGGATTTAAATCACAATTTCCATTTTAAGACATAGGGGACCCATTGTAGTAGTTTATAAAATAAGAGTAAAAACTGATTATCTTCTCATCAGAATAATAATTTGGAATGTGTGTGTGTGTGTGCATGTATGTGTATGCTTTGTGTATGAAAATTGGTATGTCATGAAGGACAATAGCATGGTGAAAGAGCGGCCAACAAGGACATTATTGTTCTACAGTCACTGAAAATACAGTGTCTCTGCTCACAGAAATAATGAAAAAGTGATGGAGCCAAGGTACATGGTGACTGAATATTGGATAGAATTTACTGCATGAAGGAATATGATATAAAAAGAGAAAGTAAACCTATGGAAAATATTGCTCAATCTTTTTTGATGTCACTTATCATGTAGCTTATTAAATATCCTTATTTAATTGACTATGTTATAAAAATAATCTGCAGAAGCCCCCATTTCCTCTTATTTTTAAAGAAACATGCTAAGCAATTGTTCACTTTTGTGGATAATTGTTGAGATATTTTTGGGGTCATGGAAAAAATTTCACCTAGATTCATGATATGCTGATCATTTAAAGAGAATATAATATACATCCTAACCATGAGTTAAGCTAATGTAACAATAGCTTTTACATGTAATTAATAGTACTTTAACAGCTGTATTTTCACTGTTTAACTCTATGTTAGGTAATCTATTAAAAAATATTTTACATTAGTCTGTGAAAATTACTGTAGCTAGGAAGTAATTGCAAAAAATGTTTTATATCAATTACATAATTTTTCTAAGTTATATTTAGCCATTTTTATAGTCACAAAACATGACAATTTTTAAGTTATTCTAAAATTATAGTTCTCTGTAAATTCATCCTTTGATTTGATTTACTCTTTTAGAGATAAGGCAAATTTGCATTTTTCTGCTAATTAGTAGATGCTTACATGCTGAAAAATTTAATTATAACTGAATATTGGCAACTGATATACTGTACTTTACATTTTAGAAGACACAAGCAACAAAACAGACCAATAACTATAATTGACCCCATGGGTTTTTGCTGTTGGTTGTGGAAATGGTAGTTTAATTTCATGCCTAGGGTTGCAATGAATTAATGGATTTATCTCTTGAAAAAAAATGAAAGAAATTCATAATGGATGTGGGAGTATGGCAACTGAAGGAGAAGTAAAGTTTTGGTTCATTGAATCTTTGTATATATTTTGGAATAATGCAACATGAAAAGGTCCTTTGGCTATTTTAAACAAATCACCACCAGAGGCCAACTGAACGAGTATGACTTATGACTGACAGTGTAGTCAGAAATATTAAACTTCCTTAAAAATAATTAGACCTCTCAGGAATGGGATTTGTGCACATTGTTTGCTAGTTTCTCAATGCATCAACTAGTACTTATAATCAACTTAGATAATACAGTTTAATTAGCATAACCACCAGCCCTGGCTTCTTCTATCTTCTCACTTCTCAATTTTTTGAGACACTCTTTTAACTGGAAAAGATACTACCAACGTTCCTAAGATGGTTACTTAGGAATGTTGTTAGATAGACCAATACTAAAAATACACAAGAGATTATGGAATGTTTTCTAGTTAAATTATATGAATTTTTTCCCTAATACATACCTTATTAGGAGAAAAGATTCACATCATGGTCCATGAAACTGATACTATTTACTTTCTTATATCAGAGGAGTGCTGAGCATTTACTAATAAATCCTCTTAGTAAAACAGTTATGAAAGATGTCATCAATTTTGTTTCCTACCTTATCTGATTGCACATTCATAACAAATAAATAAAACAAGTAAAAGTCTGCACACATGCCCCACATTTTCATACTTTTATTTATAAAACATGCACATATCCTACCCTACACATTCATTAGAAATATTATACAATATACATAAGATCAATTTTAAAATAAGATGGGATAAAAATGGAAATAAAATTTTTAATGTTTTTCCCCACATAGAACAGATCGTCTTTTACACAGCCCACACTGCAGAAAACAACATAGCTGTGTCAAGAAACCTGAGAAGAATGGGCAACTGGGTGGCTCAGTCAGTTAAGTACTGGACTTGATTTCAGCTTAGGTCATGATCTTGGTGTCATAGGATCTTAGGGTTGTGGGATAGAGCACTATGTCAGGTTCCCCTTTCAGTGGAGAATCTGCTTGGGATTCTCTCTCTCCCTCTCCCTGTGCCCCTCCCTCCTGCTCTCTCTCTATCTCTAAAATAAACAAATAAGTCTAAAAAAAAAAAAAAAGAAAGAAAGAAAAAAGAAACCTGATAACCAGGAAGGTAATATGTTAACAACCTAGACCAAAAACAGGACATTATTTGAAGGGTTATGTGAATAGAATACTCTATTTCTTACTTTTAAATTTGTATTTTATTTTACTAATATATAGCATGAAATTGCCAGATCACATTTTCTGTCATGAGTTCCTAGAGCAAATGCCAGGTTAAATAGTTCTTGTGTCATATTAATAGTATATCCAGGTTCAGGATTTCCCCCTTTATCCTGTGAGTTAAAGTAGGGTAATTGAAACTAGGTATCCGAATAAATATTTGAAAGATACACTGAACAGCAATATCAAAGGATGTGATAAAGAAATGGGCTGCTGGGAAACAACTGTAAAATGTCCAGCCTAACAGTTAAAGATGGGGTAGCTTTTTGAAAGAATATCCCCTGCGTACCAGGTCATGTAGAGTCATGGTGACACTTCAGAGAGTGCCAGGCACTGTAGGCAGTGACAGCTGTAATGAACCAAAAGACATTCTTTGTATGAGTCCACTTTTGAAGAGTGTTGGAAACATCAGTTTAAGGGATTATTTTTTCTAATCCATATCCATTCATAAGCTGGCTCTCAGTTGAGATTCTTTCAAAAAAAATCACTAAAAGTGTGTGTGTGTGTGTGTGTGTGTGTGTGTGTGTGTGTGTGTGTGTGTTTTAAACAGGATATTCTTAGCTTGGATGCCAAAGATCCACCCAAGAATTTCACTGATTTTTCTTGGCAACTGACTTCCCTGGAACCATCCCTGTCTGATTGGTAAGTCTTTCCTAAAAGGTAAAAACAGTATACAATATCTTAGCTCAGAAAAGACTTGGCAGAAAGTGTAAGAGAGAAATATAACCTACATCAAAGAATATCCTCATTGCTGAGAGGAAGCAATTTTAGAAAGCTGATATACCAACCCCAGCTAATTTCTTCTGGAACATATCCCTCTATAATGGAGAGCAGACAGACCCTTCCAAATGACCTGAAATACTTTGCCAGATGCAAGTTTTATCAATCAGTGCTATAACAGATAACCAAGCAGAAAAGCCAAATTTCTTTGAAGACTACATTTTTAATTTCACATTCCCAAACTCTTTGGAGATTAATTCTATTTACCACTGAATAGGTTTGCCCCTGTATTGATCATGATTTTGGTTGGTTGCTACTAATAGGAAACATCCTTTCCCTCGCCCCTATTGAACACTCAAGACCCCAGATCTATTCATCTTAAATCATAGGCACAGGAGCCTTTGTAGTATTAGGTGAAAGGGGAGAAGTTTTGTTGCTCAAGAAGCTAAAGTATGGCAAATTAATGGATGGAATGGTACATGTCTTTATTCAGGTCACAAGGATTTTGAGGGAAACACTGATGAATCACTATGTGTCTTTCATGTTGTAAGTTTCAAGCACAAAGAGATATACAGGTCAAGGAACATCATATTCTTAAAGTGCGGAAGAAATTAATCTTCCTGTTTATGACTAGAACCAGAGGTCTCTTCTGGTGTTCAAAGAATTAAAATTTGGGCACCTGGGTGGCTCAGTAGATTAAGCTGCTGCCTTCCGCTCGGGTCATGATCTCAGGGTCCTGGGATCGAGCCCCATGTCGGGCTCTCTGCTCTGCGAGGAGCCTGGTTCCTCCTCTCTCTCTGCCTGCCTCTGCCTACTTGTGATCTCTGTCTGTCAAATAAATAAATTAAATCTTAAAAAAAATTAAAATAAAATAAAATAAAATAAAATAAAATTTGGGAGCATGCACATAAAGCTCCATTGTATCAATTAAGTTTTACATCTCCAATAACAGCAGAGGTATGATTTCTTTAACTGGATTTGGGCATCCTTATAAGTATAAGTGTAAACAACCAGGAAAAGAAGATGGTGACGGAGATTTTAAGGAAGCTACATGGTGCCTGATGTTGATAGGAATGTTTTACAAGCATCTATGGACATACATTTCCATTTAAATTACTTACTCAAATCACTAGGAGAGCAGTTTAGAAGGGGATTGGAACTTCTACCATTTATACGCAGCTATCAAGTGAGGTGTCATTTGGGCTAGACAATACCATTCTGCTGTAGTGAACATAGAAAGAGACACTTTCTTATGCCATTTATTTTAAAATAATAGAAAAGAAACTAACTAGCCCTTTGAAATTATACAAATGATAGAGATGCAGCAGAAATGAAGTGTGATCAAAATAGGTTTAGTCATATTTTTCAGAACTTCTTTTTTTTTCTTTTAATTCAATTTCTTTATTTGAGAGAGAAGAAGACATGAGCAGGGGGAGGGGCAGAGGGAGAAGGACAAGCAGATTTCCCGTTGAGTGCAGACCCTGAAGAGGAGCTCGATCTCAGGTTCCCAAGATGATGACCTGAGCTGAAGTCAGATGCTTAACCAACTGAGCCATCCAAGCCCCCCATATTGCAGAACTTCTAAAAGGGAATGGAAAAAAGCAGAGTGGAGAAAATATTAAACTGTCAAGGACAGTTCAAAGTTCATAAACAAAATCTAAAATTAATTTAGTGTTCATTAAACAAACATTGTCACTACCTTATTTAAATTGGAGTCCCAATCTAAAATATAACAAAATAAGTTAAAAAAATTGAAAGCAACAATTCAGTTTCAAGCTTGAAGATTGCTTTCATGTCTGAGGGAAATAATAGCAGGTTGAAGCAGTTGATCTCAAAAAGAAAGCACAAAATTAATGGGCACTCACTCTCCCTGTCGCCATTTGTTTTCCTGATTTGTTAGCAACACACCTCTGAGTATGCATTTATGAGAGTGGGTATGGAAGAATGGAGAGTTGCTGGAGAAATTATTTTTGGCCCTTGATGAAGAAGAGTGACTGATAGGGTAATTTAGGGTAATTACATTCTGAAGGAACATACACCAATATTTAAAGCTCATTTCCTTTCAGTATTATGCATGTGTGAAACAAATCTTTATTCTCCTTCAAGTGTTCCTTTATAGTTTGGTACCTATTACAGCAAATAGCAGAAAATAAGCAAAGTGACAACTGTCACTTACTTTAAGACTTTTTTTTCCTTAAATTCTGACATTTCCCATCATTTCTACAATTAGCCTGTGGACCTGGCTGAGAAGTCACTGCCTGTCTGCCATGACACAATGAAAGTATGAAATAGTAACACCATTTTCTTCCTGCCAAAGATGACAAACCTCCCAAAGGGATAATTTCTCTCTGGGGATAAAGCCACCTAAGGCTCTGAATTGGATCTGTTTTAAAAGTCTTCTGAGCCTGAATGTCAATTATGAATAAAATAGTGCAGGAACTACTTTAGATAACTAAATCTCCTCTCCTTAACATGAGAAACAAGAGCCGTGGTACCTGGAACACAAAACAGGACATGTGAAGCACATACAAATGGTGGAAAAGGACTAAGAATTTAAGAGCCTAAAAGATACAAGAGTAGGATATTATAAATGCATTCTTCTATTCTCTTTTCTTTCCTCTTCTGACTCCCTCTTCTGTCTCTTACTCTCACTCTCTTTGTCTCTCTCTCTTCCTCGCCCCCTGCCCCACACAAACACACAAGCTCAATGGAGAACAAACTGCTCACTGTGTGAATAAGAAAATAATCTGAATAAATATAGATTTATGACTAAAATTACACCCCTCATAAAAATTTAGAGATTAAAAAGCATGCAAAAAGATGAAATATAAGGCAGATTTAAGTTGCTAAGCAACTTGCCGTTCACATGAAATCAGATATAGCAATTTGCTTTGGCAAGAGTACATGATAAGTTTAAAGAAACAAAACCAGTTATTAGTTTGAGCTACTAAGTAATTAAAGGAAGAAGAATTAAAAGATTGAACTGAATTAAGTCAGTGTTTAACATATAAGAATACAACCAATTTGTCTCAGAGGCCTGAGGGTCCAAACTGATATTTAATTACAAGACAAAAGATGACTGTCAAATTGACAAAGGCAAAAATAGATTAAAACATGATACTATATTTAAATCTGATCTTGTACAATGAGTTTTGACTTCATGCCAACTCCTGTAGTATCATTTCTTACATCATGTAATAAAATGTTCATGTGATAAAATCTGCCTGCCTATAGACTCCGATTATACGTATTCTTTCTGCTGAGTCTAAGATATGCCACCTCAGCAGAGATTAAAGTACTGAATGAATATTGTGAGCATTTATCACTTTGCTTCTGAGAGAATAAAAATATACATTATTATTAAACTTTGGGACGATGCTTGTATTGTTGCCATCAGCTACTATAATCAGAATGCAAAGTAGCAGAACATCTATTCCAAGGATGGGTAATCTGCTCCTTTATAAACACCAGAGAGAAAAAGGATTAAGCCTATTGTTTGTTTGTTTGAGATGGCTTAATTCTCCTCTAGCAACTAGCCCCTTGGCTTTTCTTCACTCAAGAGAATATTTGGAAAAGGAAAACAAGAATTGCTATCTCTAAGTGTTGCTCGCTTTCAGGCACTAATCTGTCTAATGAGTCTCTATCATTTTAGTTCCAGGTAACAGCAGCAATGGAACAAGGATAGACTTGTTGATTCAAACAAACAAACAAGCAAACAAATTAAGGAAGGCAAGGAACAAATAAGTGATTTAAAGAATATTCTAAACGAAGAACGTTTAATTCTTTGATCAGCTTAAGAGCCTGAAATCTGCATGGGTTCAAATACTTTATGCACTTAATAATTTCAGTCTTTCATATCTTGATGCAAAGTTTACAAAAAGCACAAGACCAAAATGTAATTTCAATTGTTAAAAGGTCACATTTCCTTTATGTTTTTCAAAATCTTTGTCTGAAATGTTCCTTTGTTTTCAGGCTCATTATTAGTCTCCTGAATATTCAGGTGCTCATATTTCTCATTATGTGAAAACCCATGGAATTTTATCCTCATTGAACTGAGAATCTTGGAACCTCATTCATTTATTCTGGCTGAAGGCTTAGTCTTACTGAAATCAATCAAAGGCTTGGAATTTTTGCTTTTTATTAAGTCAAGCTAAGATGATGGCTGGGTGATGCCAATTTACCACTATTATTTTTTTGTGGCTCACTATTAGGACTACCCAGTTAAGACAGGGAGCAGCAAGTTACAGGACCACACTGGGCTTCTGAATATTGAAAGTTGAGAAGAAAATTGATTTCTTCTTCAGTATTTAACTTAACTAGAAGCTAGCAACATTAAAGATGGAACTTTCTTACTGACCTCTCCATTCTATACTTGCCTTCATAATTTTCTTTCAAGAAAGCAGCATTAAAAGGACTCAGAGAGAAAAACACAGGTTAAGGGGAAGACAGTCACTTCTAGATGGAAGAAGGATGACTTTCTCATATGCAGAGACTTGTGTTTCAAATTGTTAAGTAGCAAAGTCTCTAGGCAAGGGTCTCTCCCAAGGCATAGATAAGGTAATAAGATAAAGGAAACAGACATCAAGAAAATACCTTCTTAGTAAGGGAGAAGGGTCTACCACACAGCCAGGCTGGATTATACCCTTTTAAAGAGACAGGGATGGAGACTCCCACCCTCCATGTCACTATAGAGGCAGAAGTCATTTGCAGATGTCATTTGAAAGGGGTAACAAAAGATTGTTGCACCTCCTGCAGTACCTGAATAGAAATAAAATTAAAACAAAACAAAATAAACAAACAAAAACCGCTTCCTATCCAAAGCAACTAAGAACAGAAATAGAAAAGGCAAGGGTGACATTCAGTTGGTGATCTCTAATCCAGCTCTTTGAGCTTGTATTTTCCAGAGTTAACTTTGGGCAACTCCACACAGAAACAGGGAATGTCCTTGCAGACTGTACATATTGTCATTTTCCTGGCCAGTCCTCATGCCCACTGTGCAAAGTGGAAAATATGGGTAAGAGAACCGGGGGCGGGTAAATACACGAATAAACCTAACTGAGACCTTCATATATATCACCTTAACTACTCTTGGCTACAGCAAATACTACAATAACGGTGAAGTGGGATAGTGTGCTACCACCAGTCCTATACAGTGGCTTTACAAGAAATGACAAAAAATACTCCACCATGTAAGTGTCGTTTTCTCACCTCACATACTCCTAAGCTGAAGGAATCTTTTCAAATATTGTTGTAAGAGAGGTACCTGAACTAGGTGAGAGGATCTAATGAATTTTAGTAATTATCTTCATATCCCAATTGAGTAGAGAAGTTAATTATAACCATTATACTTGCCAATAGTCCAGGATCCTTAGTTAATTTCTTTTCCTCTTTACCCTTGAATCAATTACTACTAATTATTTAAAATTTATTGTGTTTATTTTCAAACATCCTCCCTAACAATTATTTTTTTCACATGTACCTCCAGTTTAAATTCCAATCTTATTCTCCAGGCTGCTTTAAGAAGCTGAACTTTAGGTAACAAACTGAGGGTTGCTGGAGGGGAGGAGGGTTGAGGATGGGTGATGGGCATTAAGGAGGCTCTTGATATGATGGGCACTGGGTGTAATATGCAACTGATGAATCACTAAATTCTACCCCTGACACTAATAATACACTGTATGTTAATGAAATTGAATTTAAATTAAAAAATTTTAAAAAAGAAATGCTATGTATTACGCTGGAATTATCGACAGTTCTTCAAACCACAGAGAGATATATATATTGAATAAAAATAAAAGTAGGGAGAGAGCAAGAACAATATAGGATAATCAGAACTTAGTATTCTCACATATCTATTCTCTAAAGGCATATTTCTTTCTTTCTTTCTTTCTTTCTTTTTTTTTTTTGTATGATTTGTAAACTAGGGATAGTGATGCCTGGCTCCTGAAGTTAATGTAATGACTAATACATATCATAGGAAGAATGATTAGCACTATGCCTTGTACATAGTAGGTAGACAAAAGCAGTAGTTTTTTATTCATTCTGTTACTTCAGACTGCTTAAAATAATGAATATATGTTTTCCCGAAAAATACCTTAAAAGAAAATCATTGGAAAGTTCTGGAAGAGTTACTATTTGAAAAATAGGGTAAATAAGTATATTGTCCAGAAACATTAGGAAACCAGTATTACTATCTTATAAATGGACATATACAAATGAAGATATGCATATATCCAATAAAAGGAAATACAGAAGTGGGTTTTATAACTGCCCTGTGGTATTCTGGGTGTGGTTAATCTACAGGTGCTTTTGATTCCTAACTACTTGGGCCTTTTCTTCTTTTGATACTTACCATTTTCTTTTCCCTACAATCAAGCCACATATACTTACAAATGTTTAATTGGTCTTAAAACACTTCCATGAAACCTCAAACTGTCATTCTTTTCCTTACTTTTGTGTCTTGCTCCTTTTTCCATTATATGTGTTCCCTTTTTAAGGTGATTTCTTCCTTATCATTTTATTTGCTGTGATAATTCTATTACCCAGCCTTATAACCCCATCATGAAACAAAGGGAATATGATCAGAATACAAGAAAGAGCAGAGAGATTTATGTTAACATTTTTAAAGAGTGAGTAGAGGAAGGAGATAATGCTTTTCTTGGATATATTTCAACAAGCATAACAACTTTATTCAGAATGTTGAAAATTCTCTACATTGACATTTACTTATACTGTCTCTAAGAATTTGAAAATAAACAGTATAAACACAAAGGAGCTACCTAAAAATAAACTTTAAATTCCCATTCAATGAGCACCTTGGGAGTAAAATCCAATCAGGAAAGTGTGAAATGTAATGTGTGGTTAGGGAATAGAACCACCTTTTAATTACTGTTAACGGCTAGAGAATATAGTCTTCACAACTAGTTAATTTCACTTTTTTTTTGATGAAAACGATGTTACTTTAACACCTCAAAAAACAAAAATGATAGCACATAAGAATAGAGACATATCTTTCAATTTGGCTTAAATAAAAACAAAAGTAAAGCGTATTGGCTATGTTTCTTTATCTGCAAATTTAAATAAAGAAAGCAGCACTTTTTTTTTTTATCCTTTCCAAATGCAAAACACTGATAACTATGAAAAAAAAAAGATATATAGAACAAACATATACTGAAAATCTCTCAGCATAAGAGAAAAACTAAGACAGGGTTTATTAGAAAAAAGAAATGTTCTTTTCTTAAAACTGTAATGACAAGGTTAATGTGGAATTGTCCCTTAATCAGGCAGTGAGGAAGGGCATTGAAGTCACAGCACGCATACTTGGGCCATTTCATTGTCTCTGTCAAGGTAACTCATGCAGGAATACAGGAATGTCCACATACATTTGAACAATGAAATCATTTGAAAGAACTATTCCTAAAAGTCAAAAGATGATATTCCACACGATCAATCTGACAAAACCTACCTGAGCACAATTCTCACTACAAAAATGCAGACTCATTTCTCAGGTGATTAAAGAAGGGCCAGCTAAGTATTCATTTAAATGCATAAATGATTGATGGATAACATTAAAGAGAAAGTCACACAGTAGACAAAATGTGTATATTTAAATTCAAAACTGTTATGCTGCACTAGATCATTTCTTTCACATTTTTCCATAAAAACAAAACTACAATTTTAGTATATTCTGCATGTGTCTTTAGTGGTAAATTTGTCTCTTTTGATTCTGAGTGTCCCTATATAACTTTCCCTGTCTATGTGCTTTTGCAAAACAGCATTGGAGAAAGAAAGGCTGCTTTTCCAAAAAGGCAGTATGGTACTTTGCCCATGAACGTCTTTGATGCTGATGTTATCTTTGTGACCTTGTTTCCAGGTCATCCTTTCCATTTATGTAACTCAAGATAAAATATAGTAATTTGGACTATTGAACCTTCTAGAAAGTGATTTTCATTTCAAGTAGAACCACTGATTTATTTATTTCCTATACAGGTTACCCGTGAAAAACTATACTTGGCATATAGATGACACCAGTATAGCGGTTATCAGTAGGGAACTCAGTACTGGTAGAGGACAGAGAGCACAAATTTGTGAAACACATAATTTTTGGGTCTTTAACACGGACCAAGGAACAATAGATACAAAACATACAAGGACAAATGAGATATAGTCCTTGGATAATGGATTTGCAGGATCACAAAATGGAAAAATTCCTATGCTGGGGATATGTGAATATTTTATGGGAAACTAAGAAAAGGGGTGATGAACTACCTGGTAAAAATGAGAAAATAACATTAGAAAATAAACATTTGAATTGGGTAATGAAGATGGATTTCAACAGCTTGAAAAGAAAAGGAAAATCAACCGGGGCTTAAGGAACATGTGCAATTGTCCAGACAGCCTCCCCAAAAAGTATCTTATGTTCTGAGATCAATGAATTGTTCAGAAAAGCTAAGAAGATAATGAAAATCAAGATATGGTGAATACCTTTTATTTGTCCATCTAGATTAAGCTTCCATCATTCTCTGACCTGCTCTATGCTCTGCAAGACTGACATACAATTAAATCAGTTCCTTTGTCATCTAACTGCCTGGTGGCTTAAGTCAATGGAAAACACTCGTAGGAAACCAAAGAAGGAAGAAAAATTAAGATTTTGATTTCAGGGCATTTATTGCCCTAGCTCCATATCTGTGAATAGGACAGTGGCTGTTTTCATCAAACAAACATCATGCTGATCTTGGGGAGCCCTTTCTCTGCCTCCTGATCCAGGAAATATATCCTTTTCTCACATTTTCAGCCTTTGGATGGTCAAATACCTCACTGTTATTAATCCCTGGAACTTCACTGGACCTTACCCTTTCTCTACCCCCTGCCTACACCTCTGTAAATAGCCCCTTTGTAAAATTCTACTTAAACTAATTTTAGTATCCCATCTGGTTTTCTGCTGCAACTCAGACTGATATGCAAGATGAAAAAAGATTTGGGTTTTTAGGGTGGGAGTGTCTTAGGGAGTGACAAAAAAAAGTTTTAGGGAACGGAAATTAACTGACAAACAAAGATTAGAGAGAAGCCAGGTGAACAAGTGTTAAAAATCTGGCTAGGAAGAAAAGACATGGGCTGTAAATGGCATTCTCTTCTTTAGAAAGGAAGGAAGGAAAGACACAGATATATATGGGGAGTGGGGTGGGGGTGATCACAGGAAGTCAAAGGAGATCATGTTTGAAAGGTATGATGATTCTCTTAAGTAGACAAGTGGACAACATGTCAATTTCTTACACATTTAGGGAGCAGACAATAAGCTCAGAGGTTAAGGAGTAATGATTTTGTTTAGCAGTGGGAAAGGGAGTCAATTAGAGACAGTGATACAGATTAATAATCAGCTGAGATTGTAAATAATCCATAGATTAAAATGCTGGTTTGTATGGACTTGTCTTTTCTCTAGCAGTGTCTTACAAGTGATGTTAAGATCCATCTACTGGGGCTGGGTAAGGGATGAGAACAAGAGAGCAAAGATGTTACTTTAACACCTCAAAAAACAAAAATGATAGCACATAAGAATAGAGACATATCTTTCAATTTGGCTTAAATAAAAACAAAAGTAAAGCGTATTGGCTATGTTTCTTTATCTGCAATTCTCCTGCTCTTTATACAGTGTCTGGCTTAGATACATTATCTGAAAATATTAAACTTTATTAATCTGACAATATTCCAATTTTCAAATCAAAATAAATGCCTTTGTAAAAAACACCTTCACGGGACGCCTGGGTGGCTCAGTTGGTTGAGCCGCTGCCTTCGGCTCAGGTCATGATCCCAGCGTCCTGGGATCGAGTCCCACATCCGGCTCCTTGCTCGGCGGGGAGCCTGCTTCTCCCTCTGCCTCTCTCTGCCTGTGCTCTCTCTCTCTCTCTAACAAATAAATAAATAAAATCTTAAAAAAAAAAACAAAAAACAAAAAAAAAACCTTCACTCACTTTTAAATTTAGAAATATAAAAATAAAATATGCTATGAAATATAAAAGAGCATAAATCAAGTACAAAACATGATTATGAAGTATTATATTATTATGAGAAGCATGTATTAATAGCATAATAAAAATTACTTCAATGGAACTTCTCAATTGTCCCACCTACATAACTAAATAGATTTTTAAAAGGAGCTAAGAATAGGTCCTAAAATCATTTCGTGACTAAATACAAAGAACACTAAGCAGAAAAAGATGTACCAAGAGAAAGATATTCTGCAAAAACCTGATGTCTAAATTTCATTAGTCTCTCATTGCCACAATTAGATTAAGGCAGTACATAAAATAGTTTCTTACAAGCAATTTATTACAGGGCGCCCATGCTATCATGTTGAAAATAAAATCAAGTATCTCCACTTTCAACAAAGCAGATTAATGCAGAACATGTAGTTATATTCTTATCATAATTTCAACCCAATACAAAAAACAAGGCTTTCTCAAAAGTGTTTCCTGCTCTGACAGTAAGGAACTTGTTGCTCAATTCCCCCAAGGCAACTTCTCTAATCAGTTGAGAATGTTTTCAAGAACTGTTGTAGTTTTTGGTACATTGCCTTTTGGGGTACACATAGAAGATATGCTTCACCGATGCATTTTGTTTTCAATTTCTCTTAAAATTCAATTTAGTGTAATAAATCATGAAGATTGGTAGTACATACACAAAGGAAAATTAACATAATTTGAAGAAAATACAAAACTACAAGGAGGATTAATCTCAATGTTTCATAAACTATCAAATTAAATAACAAATTAAATAATTGGAAATGCTTTATTTAGCCTTATTAGAAATACTTCTGAATCAGATTGAAAACTATACAATTACTTGCATATAAATATAATTGAAAAATATTTTAATTTTTAAAAAATAAAACAATCATCATTTTACATCTTATTTTGGCAACTGGCTTCATAGTGCCTATTAAGTAACTAATTTGTCCATATAAATGGAACAACATGTGATCTCCAATTTATATGTTGAACATCAGTGCAAAATGATAAAAATATTTTGGAAATCAAAACAAAAATCCCAAAGAAATCTTAATCTGTGCTATGAAATCTTACTCTTGAAAATAACATGTTCTTTTGAAAGAAAATATTTACTCTTATTACTTCTCCAAATCTGAGGTTCACACAAACTGAGTTAGATCTGCCATATATTTAGTGTTCTGTTATTTACTGGCCTGACCACAAAGTCCTTGAACACTAACTTTGAATAATGTGTTGGCAAGATGAGAAGAAGGTAGACAAGATTGGAAGCCACAAAACCTTTATACCTTGGAGTAAGTCACTATGCTTTTATGGACCTAATTCTTCTCATCCATTAAAGAAGGGTTTAGATCAATGATCCAAAAACTTTTTGCCATCTCTGGAATTGTAGAAGTATTGTGTTTTATGAAACATAATATAGTGAAAACACAACTTTAATATGAGTTCCATCTTATCATTTGAGCAAACTTAGAAGAAATAACCTACAATGCTTATTCCATAGATATGTTTCGAGAACCAGGGGAACTAGCATGTATAATAATACATGATAATAACATGATTAAACTCAAATGCACTACTACACTCACTTAGATATTATTAACTGCATTGTTCAATGTTTGTGAATATCCACTGACAAGCAAGAGAGGACATATAAATGGTCAATGACCAGAGAAAAATCTAGCAAGCCCAAGTTGTTAGATTGGAGTAATAAATCTTATTAAGTCAGCTATATTTTGTTGAAAAATGGACAAAATTTCCTAAAGCTTACTTGAAAAGAGAATAAATGACCCTAGAGAGTGAAGAATATAACATCTTTGAACTTAGACTAATCCATTCTTTTTTTTCTTTTTTTAACATTTTATTTGTTTGTTTATGAGAGAGAGTCCCAAGTAGGCCCTATGCCTGCATGGAGCTCAACACAGGGCTTGATCTCACAACCGTGAGATCATGACCTGAGCCAAAATCAAGAGCGAGACACTTAACCAACTGAGCCATTCAGGCATCCTTGGATGAATCTATTCTTAAAGTGTATGTTCAAACTTTTCATCATTTTGAAATTTGAATAAACAATTTTTTTGATTATTTGTACATTCACATGACCTCAGTTAGCCTGCCAAGAACCTTAAGAACACAGTCCCAAGTTATATTCCAAATAACATAACCAAAAATAATTTTAACTGACACAGTGAAAACATGAAAGAACCTTGTTTTGCTTGGACAAAATTACCTCTTGGTTTTACAGATCACTGCATTTTTGCACTATCAAAAAGATGAACTGAATAAGGGATATTAAGTGGTGTTCAGTCTCAATTGACAAAGAGTAAGTTCGTTTTAATTAGTTATAGACAAACCTGTCTTAAATATATTGTTTCAAGGCTGAATGATAATTATCTAGATTTATATTTAATGACACAACAAACAAAAAGAAAACTTCAACCAAAACATATTCATGCCTTAACTCAATCACTGGATTTCATATTTCCTTGAATATTTATGTTTTTTGAATAAGCCTATTATTACATGTCACATATTAACCAATATATCCTTTCAGAATCACATAAATATCTATATACATGGGAATTCAGAAATTCCTTCATTTACTTCACTGTTTAAATTTTGTGTTTTTAAAACAATGGATTAGTTTATGTACTCCCATTCATAACTCTGTGTCAGTAAACAGTTAAAAAAGAAAAAAAAAAACACTACACTACTGTAACAGTATCTCTCATTATAACCAACTATAGACTTATCAACATCTCACAAATGATTTTATAAATTGGTTTATATATTTTGTTATGTGGATTAGGGTATAATATCAATTTAGTTTTGATCAGATGGTAAAGTAGAATACTTACATATAAGCCATAGTCACCCTATGCACCATCAGAAGTTGTAAGAACTTACTAACAGTCATTGCAGAGGCAATAAAGGATAATGATTTAGGGGGCAGGCTCTAGAACTAGACAGGCCTAGATTTTGAATGCTGACTCCTAGACTAGCTACGTAATTTTGAACAACTGAGTTTAAATTCTCCAAGATTCTCTTTTCCAAGTCTGTAAAATTGTTAGAGTAATATGATTCACTACAAAGAATCTACCTGAAGATGCATTGAAAGAAGGAACAGGACAATGTGCTCCCAGTGTTGTCATTAAATGATAGTTACGATTACTTGCATATTTCCTTTGATGACATATAATTTGTAAGATATTTATAGCTCTCATATCAGAAGACAAAAATGTGTTTACTCATTGTATCAATGGAACATTTCAGGTCTGTACTTTTGAATCACTAAAGTTTGAAAGGTGCTGTAGTTGGTGAAAGTGAATGTATTTTTGGTACCTTCATATTTAGCCCCCCAAAATATAAGACAAATTAATTCATTTCTCATTTGAAAATCATATGGGGAAACTAATGAAAATATCACTATATGTATATTATCTAATTAGAGGAGAAAATTCCAAATTCTCATTAATAATTTGAATAATAAATTATCTATTCTGGACCATGAAGATATTCTTAAGCAAATAGAAAAATAAGTATAATGAAATAGATGTCAACTATTTCAAGTATCTAATTTTAAAATATAGAACACTAAGTTAAGAAAAAGTGATGATAAAAATCAATAATCAAAAAAATCAATAATCAAAAGAGCAAGGAATACTATTTACATGTGTATTTTATTTAGGAAGGACTGCCACTTATTCTATGTTAAAACACTAATCTATGCCACTTCTAGTGTTTGAAGCTATAACAGTTATTATTCTAAATAGTAACAGATGCTTTATATTCTTTGTTTCAATGAAATGATGGTTTGAATTTTAAAAAAAATTTCCACTTCAAGTAGAGAGATAGAGGCTGAGATCTTTTCCTTCTGGACTCATGAAACAAGAAATCCAATCTATACAACTTGTAATAAACCTACTGGGAAAACTGATAGGGCAGTGAAAAAAAAAAAAACCACACAGCATAAAATTGGTGCAATCTATACAACCCTGTTTCAGGAAGAGAAGAAAGAAAAACTGCCTGAGAAATTTCAAATAAAAAGCATGTTTGATAAAATAGCAGACACATTAAAAGGAAAAAATACCCCACAACCCAATCCTACTGAGGTAATAAGCACAAATTGTATAGAGGATTTCCTAGCTGCAGCAGGATCAAATAAATAAATACATACGTACATACATACATACATACATAACAAATAAGAAAACCACAAGAGCAACAACACTAAGTTAAATCTTCAGTATGACTCTGTTTCTAGAATCTGATCTGAGTCCATTTTAAAATCAAACAATTCTGGGATTCTCTTCCAAATTAATGGCACTTAGTTCAAAAGTCTTTTTTAGTAGAAACATTTGCTTTGTGTTATGAATTATTGTGAAAGCATTTAGGCAATTGAATGGGCATTGCTGTTTCATATAGACTAACACACTAATCATATAAATAGGTAATTTAAAGCATAACTGCTGGGATGATTTCTATAATAGATATTTGAAGAAATGTGGGATTCAAATAAGTTCTATACAATATAATAACATAAGTGAGTCTAAAATAACACTTCCGGAGTCTTAATGGTGCAGTGTATTTAGGGCTAAGATAAAACTAAATGAATTCAATTCTTTTGTTCATGTATTCATTTTTCAACAGGTATTTATTGTGTCTCTATTACATCATGTAGACATAGATGAATATACATCAGTGGATAAGACATGACATCTGCCTTAACAGAATTCAAAGAACAGTGAGAGAAAAGCACATTAGAATTTCAGTGCTGTGTGGCAACAGTTCTAATAGTGGTACACACAACATGCAAAGAGTGATTTGGAAAGAATTTCAGGTCAAGAATTTAGTAAAGATGATGTGTAAAAGCAATTTATTGGTAGAGTTTGAGAACTAAATAACAAAACTCTTCTCTGAAGTAGCAGAATCTCTACCTTTGCTCTTGAATAAAGACTGCTGGGTAAATAAGAAAGACCCAAAGATGACCACTCCCCATGCTGCTCTACAAAGCAGGACTATACTACAGTCACCATAGGCCCTGAAGTTACAAGCATAAAGTATACTCACACTGTAAACATAAACACGAATGATCAGGGTAAAATGTGTTAAAGGCCAAAGATGCTTAGAACATTTGCATTTGGGAATTTAGAGAAGCTGAGTGCTCTCAAGGGAATTCCATTGAACAAATATAGAAGCAAACTTATCCTGGCGTTATTTCTGAGGCTATCATGTCAGGCTGCCCTTCCCCCCTCCTTTTTATCCACTAACTGCTGGGATGATTTCTATAATAGATATTTGAAGAAATGTGGGATTCAAATAAGTTCTATACAATATAATAACATAAGTGAGTCTAAAATAACACTTCTGGAGTCTTAATGGTGCAGTGTATTTAGGACCAAGATAAAACTAAATGAATCCAATTCTTTTATTCATGTATTCATTTTTCAACAGGTATTTATTGTGTCTCTATTACATGAGTAGAAAAAAACCCATGGTGTTTAAGCCATTCTGTTCTTATATCATTTTGTTCCCTCTGTTAGTAGTTTAGTGACATTGACAGAAATACACAGGATTTTTATTGGAATGGTATGCATGTTAGAATGCAATAGTCACTGCATGGGAAGACATGGTGGAAGAAATGGGGGTGTTACGCTTCTATTGAGACAACATAATTTCACTAGCAATTTCCAAATTGAGTTCTGTGAGATTATAATAGATGCTTTACAAACATGGCATAAAGAAGTGCTAGCAATATTTTCCTTTATAGTGTATTTTAAATATAAGAAGGGATAAAAATTTAGTCATATTTCTAAAGCTAAGCTTATTCCATAATGTTTATCCTTTTCAGAAATGGTTCCATTCTTGATAAATTCCAAGATGTGGCCTGCAAAATCACCCAATGCACTGACTTGTTACTTTTGATCATTGATGTATCTAAAGCATTTACCAACTAACTGGCAATCCACGTTGAAAACAAAAAGTAGAATCCAATGCTTTTCAAAGTATAATAGAAACAGGAAAAAAACAAAATTTGGACTATTTCACTGTGAAGATGATATAAGCAGCTTTGTTTCTAAAGAAATTTAAGAAAAACCTATACAAGATGAATTCTTGAAAGATCTGAGAAGTACCCAAAATGTACAGTTCTAATTTTCCCATCTGCTACAAAATGACTATAGAAATAGAGTTTTTATATTATGCTGCAATGAAAATAAAATGCATTTGAACATATATACACACACGTACATACACATGATGCTCTGCTTGATTTGTCCTCATACTTAATATTAGTTTAATATGTGACAGAGGCATTTCAAGTGATTTTTAAGCTATTATAAACAAAAATGCCAAATGAAAGATATTTCTCATTATTTTCATTACTTTGTATATTTATTATTAATCAGATTTTTTATATTTCTGTTTCATTTATTTGTAAAGTATAAATTATTATTAAAATGAAATTGTTTATAACATATATGAATGTATGCATAATACCATTTTCCTTCAAATTTGATTGATGTGTTCATTATACCTCATGACTTGTTGTTAATGTTTGGGTACCTATCTTAATTTTTAAATTGTTCCACAATTACTATTTGGGAATCTGATCTAAGCAGCCAAAGAATTTCTTTTCTAATTTTATAGCAAATGTCAGTAAAAAATATCTAAACTTTATTAAAGAGCTATACTGGATGGCACCTACTTTTTTCAATAGGAACTCAAAATATCTCTTACTAAAACCACCAGGCAACATAAGTAGGATCTGATTGCCATAACAATCTGGAAGTTTTAAAGCATCAATTACTTAGTTTAATGTTAGTCCTAAACATGTCAGTTTTTGTATTATACATTAATTTATATTAAACCCGCTTCCAATCTATTACTAACAGAAAAAAAAAAAATAAACGAACTATCCTAGAAAATAAATTGTTTTTCAAACCTCAATGGTTAATCAACCATGGTATCTCTATTTGGGAAATGATTACATCTGTACACAATTTAAGCAGTATTGTTAGGAGTTCATATCATTTCAAATATGCATAATATGTGTGTGTGTGTGTGTGTGTTTGTATTATTTGCTAAGACCAGTGACCTGAAGGAAAAGAAACTTGGCACTTACAGCTCTTTTAGAATCTTACTGGAATGTGATTTTGGACTGGTAAGTTAACCCTTCTGAGTCTTAAGCTCCATACTGTAAATGGAGTATTTTATTTAATTTACAGGTTTCATCTCTTAGCAATAACAGACTTCGCTTGGCACATTGTTGGCCTTCAGTTAGTGAAGTTGATTAGAACAGTGGCTTCTGTTCTACTTATTTCTTGGGTTAGTGGGGAATAATGCCTAGATAATATCTTGGAGTTCTTATTGCTATTCTTGTTTCTCCACTATAAAATTTAAGTTTATATTAGTCAGGCATATTACTGAAGCTTCTGACATTGATTGTTGACGGTGCTAGAACAGCCAATTGTCCTGGCTTGCTCAGGACTGAAGGCATTCCCAGGATGCAGTTTCAATGCTAACACTGGGAAATTTTTGGGCAAACCAGAAGGGCTGGTCAATCTATACTGACCATCTAAGTTTTATCTTCCTTGTCCTTAACCATATTTTAGCCAGAAACTACCCTTCCTGGTGCCTTTGTAGCTACATTGGTCCATGAGACAAGTTCTAGCCAATGGAATGATGTGTGCTTTTCTGAGCCAGTTACTTAAGTATCCAACACACCTTCCCAAAGGTCTTTCCTTTTTATCACTGGCAGGTAACAACAGACATGGTGATCTGAAAGCCAAAAGATCACTGACCCACAAAACAGGGACAGGCTAGGGTCCTGAATTACTGTGTGGAGGCGGGTTTTATGAACCTCATCAAATTGTGAAGCAAGCACTGAACTTCATTGCGTTAAATCATTGAGATTTGGGAGTTGTTTGCCATATCAGTGAGTGAACTGTTATTAGAAGATATAACTTATGGTTATTAAATAATATTGGAAGTGAATGTTATTTGCCACTTGTTCTTGCCATAAGAGATGGCACACACGGGAGATATGTAAGGGTCATTCTTCATTAATAATACACTAATAAGTTAGGTCACCCTAGAAACTTCAAATTATCCATGAATTTATTTACTGCTCTCAATAGGCTTATTGGGCCGGTAGTATCATTTCCTCCATTTTAGATGATTAAAATAGGACTTAGAGTTGTCATTTATTTTCCTCTCATTACACAAAGTTAAATACCAAACCTAAGAATAACCTCACCACTTCTCATACCAAACTCCATCCTCTTCCATAAGATGTTTCCTTTCCTTATTCTATAATGGCACTTACATATATATATATATATGTATATATATATATATACACATACACACACATGAACAAATGTATTTATATCTGTATACAAATAAACACATACACACATAATGCAAAGCAATGACTGCAGTGAGAACATGTACATATTCATTTTCTTTCATTATTTCTTTACAAGGTGCTTTCAGATAATTACATGTAATGTCTTTCTTTTTTAATTTGTCCACCTTCAAAAATTCTCTATAGCAACACAAGTTGCTAATTGCCTGCTCCTTCAAATGCTTTAAATTTTAGGTATATCATTTAAAAAACTTTTTTTCTTTGAATGCTCCATCTCACTATTTGGTGGGTCTCATTTGTTGCCCAATCCTCATGATAAAGTCATTGAACTTACCTCCTCACAGTATATTGCCTTTCCACTCAAGTGTCTTACCTATTTATATTACTACTTACCCTAATTTTTTTTGAGAATTTTCTTATTTATTTGACACAGAGAGAGAGAGAGATCACAAGTAGGCAGAGAGGCAGGCAGAGAGAGAGGGGGAAGCAGGCTCCCCGCTGAGCAGAGAGCCCAATGCGGGGCTCGACCCTGAGATCATGACCTGAGCTGAAGGCAGAGGCTTAACCCACTGAACCACTCAGGTGCCCCAGTACTCACCCTAATTTTACCTCTGTTCAAAACTGTAGTTTTGGGCTCTTGTTCCAAGTTTTTCTTGAAATACAGATTGACAGGTGTTTACTTGTGTTTAAAATGTGCAAATATATCAAATTCTGCATCTGTTAGACTAAAATTCAACTTCATAATTACATATTATAAGCCAGGTTCTCTCCTTAGTTCCCTCTTTTCCAGTTGTCCCAATTGTTTAGCCATATTTGGAAAAAAATATATGTATATATTTACTTTTCTTTGCATATTAAAAAATGCATTTATTCATGTAATTAGTGTCTCCATATATTTCTCACTTCAGCTTCCTTCTTCCCATAAATTAGGCCCTCATTGTACTATGCTTATAGCATAGGAGAAAATCTGGTCTACTGACAGTTACTTTATATCCTTCTGGACTTCTTTCTTTGCCTAGTGAATTTTCACCCATCTTTTCCTATTGTAATCCATTCAGGTATTTGCTCCTAGATTAATCTAAGCACACCTCTGCTCCTGCCTTTCTTGTTTGAAATTTATCTCTATTCCTCCCAAATTAAGAATTAACTTCTCAAACTAGTGTTTAAAATAATTCCCAATACTCTCAGAGATGCCTTTGTTTTGTGTGTGTGGGTGTGTGTTTAAGATTTTATTTATTTGAGAGAAAGCAAGCACTGGTGGGGGGAGGGGAAGAAAGAGAGGGAGAAGCAGACTCCTTGCTAAGCAGGGAGCCCAATGTCAGGCTCATCCCAGGACCCTGAGATCATGACCTGAACCAAAGGCAGATGCTTAACCAACTGAGCCCCGGTACACCCCTCAGAGATGCCTTTGTAATCATATCTTATTTATTTGTTAAATTTCAGTCAAGCGAGATAATTGTGCATTCCCCAAATATGATGTAGACCTTCCCACTCCTGCTGGGTCTACACTCTCTACCTGGGAAATCCCATTTTAGTTCATTCCTTTGGAAACCTTAATCATCCTGTAAGACCCAGCTCAAAGCAGCTTGAATGCATAATTTTTTCCTCTCCTTGCCAAAGGCCATTTGAAAAGCTTCTTCCTTGAACTCACAAAGCACTTTCTTTGCACTTACTTCCTTTATGATGTATGTTACTTCAACCAAATAATGGAATCTTCCCATGAATTTGTTTTTCCCTAAGAAGTTAAAAGTTTCTTGTGGACAAGCATTATAATGATCATCTTTGTATTCCTCAAGTGCTTAGTATAATGCTTACTCTAAAA
Source organism: Taxidea taxus jeffersonii (assembly GCA_003697995.1). NCBI lineage: Eukaryota > Metazoa > Chordata > Mammalia > Carnivora > Mustelidae > Taxidea > Taxidea taxus. The sequence continues at coordinate 57,820 of ML105625.1, read as the reverse complement.
AAAAAAAGTTCATTTATACAGAAGAGCATTCAAGGTAAGGTACTGTTTTAGAAATAACTGAAATGCCAAAGTGTCTAAATATATATGCTTGAGAGTATATATGGGGCTGATTGGAATTCAGTTAAAACTTGCATGGAGTTAGATAATCATGAAGCAAATTCATTCTGAGGAAGTATCATATGATGGTTAGTAAGTTTTTAGCTAGCGAAAAAATAAGGAAATAAAATATTAGTAAATTATAACTTGTCAACTTAGTTCAGTGCCATGGATTTCCAATGCATAGTTCAACCAAGAAACTAACTGCCAAATATATTTTCTGGTTTAAGTAAGACAATACAAAGCTACATAAAATTACATCTCTCTCTCTCTCTCTGTCTGTCTCTCTATACACACACACACACACACACACACACACACATATAGGTATGTATATAGTATAGTATAAAAATGTAATGTGATGATAAAAGGCTTTCAAAAATAAAGGAAGTATATATTGTCAAACTATTAAACCTCCTCTATGAAAAATCACAAAAACTGATTTTGTGTATCTAAGAAGTAAACATAAAAAGAAATAGAACATGCTAAGCATGCCCCAAAATGCCTCCAAGTGATTCCCACTGTCTAGTATTCACATCTTCATGTAGACATCCAGACGGTACCAGAGTTGTTCTGTGTGACTATTAGCATATAGCTGAGGTGAAAGTGTGTCATTTCCTATATTAACTTATAAAGACGATGGCTCCCACCTCACACATACTCATTCATTCTTCCTCTCTTAGCTCTGGGAGAAGTGAGCTGCTACATTTGTAAGCAGTCCTGAGCAAAGACTTCATGATTAGGAATTGAAGCTTCCAGCCAAACACCAGTGAGGATCTTAGGCCTATGACCAACTGAAGCCTCTCGTCAACCATATGAATAAGCTTAGAAGCACCACTTGAGCCTCGAGATGACTAGAGCATCTGCCATCGTGTGGGTCCCTGAGCCAAAACCAGCCAGCAAACCTGCACCCAGGCCACTGATCCTCAGTAACTGTGTAAGAAAGTCAGTATTTTGGGATACCTTACTATGTAGCAACAAGTAACTACACAGAATACAAGGATAGTAGAAACTCTGCCATTAAGCCTATTTATAATGAAAGTAATAATATATATTTTAAAAAGCATTTTGTTGACTACAAATTTTATTTACTGCCTTAATGAAATAGCCTCAAAATAAACATTTACATGATAAAAATGTAGCTTTTATTTAATAAAAGCAATTACAACCACTTACTTCTAAACATCTGACTTCTTGGCTCTCGTAAAATCATAACAACTGTGGGTTATATTTGTTTTCCTTTAAAATAAAATGTTCTGGGGATGCCTGGATGGCTCAGTCAGTTGGGCATCTGTACTCAGCTCAGGTCTTGATCCCGGGGTCCTGGACCCTGGCCATTCCTGGGCTCCCAGCTTAGTGTGGAGTCTGCTTCTCCCTTCCTATGCCACTCTCCCTGCTTGTGTTTTCTCTCTTGCTCACTCTGTCTCTCTCTCAAATAAACAGAATCTTAAAAATAAATAAATAAATAATTCTAAAAAATAATAAAATAAAATGTTTTGAGGCTGTGTCTGGGTCCTGCTCTCAGTCTGCACAGTACACTGAGCTCCATAGAGACTGTGCCTGGCAAGTGAGAGCAGGACGTGCACTGTGCGACTCTGTGCCTCACTGAGGAAAATAATCAAACTTGGGCAATGGAAATGCTAAGAAGCCAAGTGGCAATATGTCACCATATGCACTGTTTGTGCAAACTTGCTGAGAGGAGCACAAGAAGCACCCAGATGCTTCAGTGCATTTCTCTGAGTGTTCTAAGGAATGCTCTGAGAGGTGGAAGGCCATGTCTGCTGAAGAGAAAGGAAAACTTGAAGACAGGACAAAGGCAGACAAGGCCCCTTCTGGAAGAGAAATGGAAACCTATATTCCTCCTGAAGGGGGCACAAGAAAGAAGTTCAAGGATCCCACTGCACCCAGGAGGCCTCCTTTGTATTTTTTTCTTGTTTTCTTCTGAGTATTGCCCCCCAAACCAAGGGGAACATCCCTACCTACCCATTGGTGATATTGCAAAGAAACTGGAAAGACATGCAGTACCATGTGCCGATGACAAGCAGCCTCACGAAATGAAGGCAGCAAGACCGAGCTAAAGGAAAGCCTGATGTGGCATAGAAGACAGTCAGCAAGGCTGAAAAAAAAAGCAAAAAAAGGAAGGAAGAGGAGGAAGACAAGGATGATGAAGAGGATGAAGAAGGAAGATAAAGAAGATGAATAGGTTGGTTCTATGGCAGTTTTTGTTCTCTTGTCTATAAAACATTTAACCCCACTGCGCACAACTCACTCCTTTTTTTTTTTTTTTTTTTTTTTTGCACAACTCACTCCTTTTAAAGAAAAGAAACATAAGCTGTTTAAGATTTGTTTTAATCCATATAGTGTCTTTTCTGTATAGTTAACAGATTATGGAATGTGTCTTTAGACAGCCTTGTCCTGGGGTGCTTTCAGTCACCAATAAGCTTGCCTGGGACAGTGTGGGGTGGTACACTGGCATGGAAACTTAAAGCAAGTTCTAGTTGGTGACAGAACAAATTAGTTGTATGTGGGGATGGCAGTTTTTCCATCTTCACTTGTCTCTGATGCGGCTTACACAAAATAATTGTTATTCTGTTACCCGAATACCGGTCTGTAAAAAAAAAAGGTTGCAGCTGTTTTGTTAACATTTTGAATGCTTCTAAGTAAATATATTTCTTCTATTAGTAAAAATAAAATAAAATAAAATAAAATTTTAAAGGATTAGGTTCTATTTACTCTAGTGTTTCTCAAAATAAGGATTCTGGGTAAGTTTCAATGTCTAGATGAAGATCAGAAATACAGAATTTTCAACAGCTCTTTGGGCATAACAGGAGTGAGCCACAGGTCATACAAAAAAGATAAAATAGATGCTTCTTCCCAGATTCCTTTCTTGTGTTTTCTTGAACTCTGTTTTTAGATTTACTATAGGCCAACGACAGACCATAGGTTTTTTTTCTCCATGATTCTATGAATCTTATTGTTATGCTTTTCTTCCCAGTGCTGTTATAGGAATCCTCTCACAGTGGGTCAGATCATAGAATTTTAAAAAGTCATTTATTAATAAATTTTATATAAATTAACATTATGATATATCCATCACTATGCCAAGGATTTATCTTAAATTTTTTTAAAAAAATTAAAAAGCACTTTTAATATAATTTCAATCATCACAATTTTATATTTTGCTAGTAAAATACCAATGGAAAACAGAACAAATGTATATTATATATCAGAGAAATGAATCTTGGTACATGTCTTTGTCCTGCAGCAATGCAGATAATTGGCTCCATCAACCTAAATGATGCTATGAAACTGGGATTTTATTAATAAAGTCAATATCAGATGATTTACAATTTGTATGATATAAAAATAAATTTTAACTGAATTCATTATATGATATTTCATTTTATAACTACAGAATATCTTCTTTAGAAGAAAGATAATCTTTTTATATTATTTTTATACTTTATATAAATGCATATAAAATATTTCAATGGCTATATATTTTCTTATCACTGAAAGTGAAAAATCAAATGAATCCTTTAAATATTATAGAATATTCCATGTGACCACCCAATATAATTTAAATAAACATGAATCTCTTTCATGTTGTAAAGAATATATTACAAAAAAATGCACACACACACACACACACACACACATTTAAACTTTACAATGTTATTTTTGTATTAGAGGAAATGAAAATCCAGGCAGCTGAAAAAGTTAATTAAGAAATAAATGTTGGGCCATATTAGGGGGGAAAAAGCCTTTTATGGGGCACCTGAGTAGTTCAGTGGGTTAAGTCTCAGCCTTCAGCTCAGGTCATGATCTCAGGGTACTGAGATCGAGTCCCACATCAGGCTCTCTCCTTGGCAGGGAGCCTACTTCCTCCTCTCTCTTTCTGCCCACCTCTCTGCCTACTTGTGATCTCTCTCTGTCAAAAAAATAAATAAAATCTTAAAAAAAAAAAGCCTTTTACGAAGAGTTAGTTACAGTATAAGAAAACTGGAAAAGCCTTCACATTTACTACAGGAAATATACCATTAATGTTGTTGGAGCCCAAGTACTCATTAACCACCATCATTTCTGAAAGTTGACTAAACAGAGATAGATGTAACAAAGTTTTCATGCTCTGCATCCAAACTACCCATAATTAAGTCATGACTGAAAAATGATTTTTTATATTTCCCCCTTGAAAGATAAAGAAAAACATACTCTTTGCCACTATATCTAAATGGCTACACTCTTCTCTTTAGTAGAGTTTAAATCAAGAGTCTTATCAATAATTTAATCTTTTATAGCTGAATATATTCTACATGTAAACAGTATTTCTGCTCAAAACAAGGATGTGTCAGGCTTCCATACATTTAAAATCTCTGTGCTCCTCCTCTGATAGTCAGAAGATGGCTAAATTCTACTTAATCTTTGGAAAACAAACATAATGTTTATTTTTGTTTGTTTTTTGTGTATCTTACTTCTAAAATAAATTACCATATTCTACAACATGCTACATGGAATTCATATGCTCATTATTTTTTAAAGTTATACAATTATTTCTGATGCTATTTGTAATTTCACACTTAAGAAGCTTAAACCTATGCCATAATTAATTCTGAAGTTTGTGCAATAAAAATTTTCCATTAAAATCCTGCTTATAAGCAAACCATTGCTGGACACTTTACCTAAATAAATTAAAAATATACTATTTTAATAAAACATCTTGCTGAATGGTGCAAGGAACAAAGAGCTGGACAGACACACACCCCCGATAGACTACAATGATAGATAAACCAAGTAGATTAGAGCTATACCACAGGTCAGATTATGAGTGCCAAGAATGGCATAAACAGAATGATTTTAGAAAACTGAAGAAGAAAAATGTTTCAGGAAGCTCACAAGAAAATCTTCAATATTTTTGCAACGTTCATTGCAATATGAATTAGCTAGTACATTTAGAAAGAAAAATATTACCATCTAAGGTACATATGACAGTCTTTAAATACCTGCCAGAGGAAAGGAGAATCAAATCATGGAATATTGGAGGTAGAAGTAGTCTTAGCCCTTAACATGATTCGAGATGGCTAAAGTTATTCTATTCATTTTATAGTGTTGGTACCTGTGTATAATAAAATACAGAGCTTTGGTATTCCTAAATTATATATTCTACTTACTATATCAAACATCCTATTAGGTCTCAGTTTTCTTAGGTTAGTGTAAACTCATTTTTGTGCTATCTTCGTATCATATCCTTTTTTATAAGGGGTGGTAAATTTATGACTTCTAATGTGGTAATATATTGGGCTGCTGGGTTGTTGTTTTTTTTTTTTTAAAGATTTTATTTATTTATTTGATAGACAGAAATCACAAGTAGGCAGAGAGGCAGAAAGAGAGGAGGAAGCAGGCTGTCCGCAGAGCAGAGAGCCCGATGCGGGGCTCGATCCCACGACCCTGGGATCATGACCTGAGCCGAAGGCAGCGGCTTTAACCCACTGAGCCACCCAGGTGCCCCTGCTGGGTTGTTTTAATACAAGTTCTACTTATTATGTGACTTTCACTAATACCTAAAAATCTTTTGTGATGTTTACATTGTAAAGAGCATTTTCAGGGTGCCTGTGTGGTGCAGTCAGTTAGCCTCCAACTTTTGGTTTCAACTCACATCATGACCTCAGGGTCCTGACATCAAGCCCTTAGAAGGGTTCTGTGCTTAGCACTGTGCTCAGCATGGATCCTGTTTAAGACTATTTCTCCCCCTCTTTTTGTCCCACCCCCACCCTCAAATAAATAAATAAGTCTAAAGTGTCTGTAAAACATACTAATAAAAAAATAAAGAGTGTTTTTAATTTTCTTCAAAATCCCTGTTGGGATCTATTTACCAATGTGATGAGGAGTTCTCATAAAGAAAAATGCAACTCTAAGTTACTTCTCTTTTGTGAGGGTCAATAGCTCACTGTATGACTCTTTGGAATTTGAAATAATGAATACAGTATCTTTTTATATTGTTGACCTGATAATAAATTTTATACCCTCAAAATTAAAATAAGATATTACCAGGGCCCAAGAATTGGTATTTATTTATTTTTTTAAAAGATTTTATTTATTTATTTGACAGGCAGAGATCACAAGTAGGCAGAGAGGAGGAAGCAGGCTCCCTGCCAAGCAGAGAGCCTGATGCAGGGCTTCTTCCCAAGACTCTGGGATCATGATCTGAGCTGAAGGCAGAGGCTCAACCCACTGAGCCACCCAGGCGCCCAAGGATTGGTATTTAGATACGTGAAGGGTATTAAGGAGTGCACATGTGATGAGCACTGGGTATGTATGTAAATTCAAGTGTACACCTGAGACTAATGTAAATTAGTTGGAATTTGAATAAAAGCTAAAAGAAAAAAAGAAAAGAAAAAAATGAAATAAAGTGATTAGAATCAGTGTTATTTGGCCCTGTCTTATTTTACATATGAAGATCAGAGAGGTTAAGTGAGAATTACCCAAAACTACACATTTAGGGAGTTATAATCCTGAAATTAGAACCCAGGACTTCTGAGTTCTTTTGAGCTGTAACTTCAGTAGGTCCACCATTCAGATAAAATCTCTCCTCCACTCAGATCCCATCACTCACAGGTAATTCTTATATATTGTTCTCTTTTAATCTTTTGAAGCCACTTCCATCTCTAGGTGTCTGAGTCAGCAGGGAGGGATTATGAATATCAGATTAGAGAAGGTCTAGGGACCCTATATACTGAAAGAAATGCCACACCTTAGCAGAGAAAGTTTAGGCTTGCTTATTCTCAACCTCTCAGAGTGATTTACAATCTGAGATTAAGCCCTGGCCTAAAATGTTCCTGACATCTAAGTTGATTCAATCATGCAGTCATACTAGAAACATTTATACAAGCAATGAAAATTTGGGAATATGGGCATCCCAACAATGAATTTTACCAATTTTATTTTACCTTTTCCCTTGATCTCAATATACTAACTTCCTTGTTCTTTTTCCTGCTACACTTTCTCTAAAATGTAGAATAGTCATCATTGTCTCTACCTCATTCAGGTTTATCCCTCTTCCACAAGCATAGAGATAGAAAACATGAGCTTAAGCCTACTCTTTTGGCATCTTCAAAAAAAAAAAAAAGACATACGTTCAAGGATGTGACACTTTCTGCATATTAAAAATATGTTTTAATCATCTAATTCCTTATTTCCATTTTCAACTCCTGAAGTCAATTCATTATTGCCTTTTTCTTTATTGTGTATGTCTTTTTCCCCCCTTTGATTTCTATGTCTGTCTCTTCTCTGCCCCCTACTTCTTTATAGTTTTTCTTCTCATTGACATAATGAAAAAAATCCACCTTCAAGACTTTCCAGTGAAGTTTAAAACCTTGTCAGTCAATAAGAATAAGAATAAGGGAAAAAAAAAAAAAAAAACCTCCAAGAATAAGTAGGCCTAGTATGCAACTGAGCAAAAAGCACCCTAACAATTAGAACTAAATATGGAAAATTAAATGTAAAATATAAGGTAATTCAACATCCAACTGAAAATTGAATGAGTGTGTTGCCATCAAATGAAACCATAAGTGGATATATTCTTATATATCCAAAGTGGATATATTTTTCTTTTACACATTTACATTTTCAAAAAAAATAAAAACAAAATGCACCTCTTTATAATATACATAAAAGTGACAGAAAAAAATCACACATGGATGCTCACGGCTAGGAATTTGCTAAGGGGTCTCTCTTGCATTACATTATTTGAAAACTAACAGAAGTAAACTCTGGAGTTGGTATCATCTGCAAACATAATTTGCACGCACCAGTGGCAGCGTCTTGGGTACCTGAGCCAGCTGATCTCAGAAGCATGGATTCTTCCCAGACTCAGTCCTTTCAGACAGCTATGCAGAAATATTTATCTGTTCTGAAATCTCCTGGAATATCCAACCCTACTTCCAAATTCCCAGAAATCCTGAATTTCCATTAGCTCCTTTAACAAAGCCAGCTAGACCAGTGACATCTGCCAGGTCCTTCATTTCCAATTCTTACCAGAGTGTTTTCCTAATGCAGAACTGTCATTTTACTCTCTTCATGTTAACGTCATTGATGGCTAGTCAATAAACACCAAATCCATCAGGATTCCATAACAGACACCAACAATAGTGCCAGCCTCACCTCCAGGCACACATACTATGCTTTATTGCCAGATTTAAGAAATTTATGGTCTTTGGGGGTTTGTGCTCAGGACTTTTCACTCACTAGTCTCTGTTCTCTAGCTAGTTAATTTCTACACATTATTTTAGTATGCAGTTAAAATGTCACATTCTATGTAAACCATTCCTTCAGAGAAATTTAAGCTCTACATCCTTTGAACCCCTCTATTCTAGTACTACCACATTTAAATTTAATAATTTCCTTATATTTCCCTATTACCCACCAGACCAGTGGTTGGTTGACAAATTTTGGACAGTGGACCATATATGGCCCTCTGGTTTTGTAAATAAAGTTTTATATTATCATAGTCATACTCATTTGCTTACATATTGTCTATGAATTATTTTGTGCAACAGTGACAATATTGAGTAGTTGCCATAGAAACTATAAAATATAATACAATCCTAAAATATTCACTATTTGTCCCTGTTCAGGAAAAGCTTGCTAAGCTCTGCACTAGAGCTGGACATTCTTAAATAAGATATAACTGTACCACATTAATCTTTCCGTATCCATAAGTTCACAAGCTACTTGAGGAGAGGATAAAAATACTTGTTAAGTGAATGGATTTATCTTGACCTTCTTTCATATTTCTTAGTACTTTATTTATGCTTCTCTCACTTATAGAAGACATATTGTTAAAAATAAATTGAATGATTCTAGTACTTTAATATATAGCCAGCACTAATTATATGTACTTTAAATATGCAGAAAGAATGCATTTAATTAAACTTTCAAATCTAAGTAACATATTATTGGACACTAATTGGCAGATGGAAAATACTTGAAGGGATATTTGATGTAAGGATGTATGATGGCCATGATGAAGTAAGAGGAATTAGGCAGCTAATTTCAGAAACATTGCAGAACACGCATATTTTTAAAAACAGATAAATTAAAATAGTAGCATGGGTGACTTTCTTTTTATATTTTATCTTTTTAATATTTTTATTGTTATAATAGTTTCTTTAGAAGTATTGATAATCCTTCAATTCTAACTTTGAAATGTAGTGGTGAAAACGAGAATATCTCAGTATACACGTATTGGCTTGGCATTCAATAAATATTATTGTTATCTTCTGCAATGGTTAATCGAAATGAGGATAATCAAACAGAACATGTCCATCCTTGACCATGTTCCAGGCATTTGTTATGAAGATACATCCTGAGATCTATGTATATGAATTACACTTCAAAAAGTTAGACTTCAAGAAATTGCATTTTTTCTCCAAACTAGAATAAATCATATGTTTAATTCTAATTCAAAGAAAAACATGTCCAACCTTATCTTTATTTATTTTTTCACATACTCTAGAAAAAAAAAAGAGACTCTTGAGATTTTCCTCCAGGTTTGCAGACATTCTGTCTGACAGTGAATGTGATCTAAGGTTGTGTGACTCAAAAGCCAATGTAGTCTCCTAAGTGCTTTCCCCACTGGGCACACACAAAATATGCCCTTTGATTATAATCTTCAGCCTTCTTTTTAAGACCGGTTTCTGTTCATAACTCGTTGGGGTTTAGAGTCACCTCAAGTTTGTTTTTAAGCAAAGAATATTCCTTAAAGCTCCCTGCAAGTTTGATCAGCTGGCTGCTTCGATTTCATAGTTTTCCAGCTATGCCACATTGTTTGCATCTGTGTCTCAGTAAGTTCTTAAAAGTATTTCTTTTCCCATGACTGTTTGCAATTACTTCTGCTGGCCATATATCTATACATACTAGTAGGAGAGCATTCTCTCTGGTATTTCTTCCTAGAGCTGCAATTAGAATTAATATTAGACTCCTACTCAGTTAAAATCCCAGAAGAAAATAATTTAATGGTAAAGTCATAATTGTACCCCATTTTAAGTTGAAAAATTAAAAATTTGCTTCTAAAATATGCCAAGAAAAACAGAACATATAATTCCATTAGGAAAGATAGAAAAATAATAATAGCATCCACAAACAAGACCTAATCCAAATCAGTTCAATGAATGTCAGATATGTATATATTTTAAAAAAAGCTACGAATTTTATTAAAACTTAGAATCATATGCCTTTTGGTAAAATAACTTACGCATGCCATCTCTGGACTTCATATTCATAGACAATGCTGCTGGCTCATCAGCTGAATGCCTAAAATGATGTTATTCTAATTGTCTAGTGAATTTGTCCTGAGTTATTGCCATACAATTTGGTCTTCTTGTCTGTGACACATGATATAACTAATTATACAAAAAAGAGAGAGAGAGAGAGACCAAGGGGAAAGAAATTCCCAATTAATGCATATAGTAAAGTTAAAGGTCTACTCTGTCCCTGAATGTACTGAAGTATTGTGGTTTTATTTTTATTAGCCATGATCCAAGAGGCAAACTACAGCCAGAGACCCATCTGCCTCCTTTTGTCAATAAAGTTTTATTGGAACACAGCCACATCCATTCATTTACATTTGTCTGTGGCTGCTTTCCAGCTACAAAAGCAGTGTGGAGTAGCTTTGACAGAGACTTTATGGCCAGGAAGCTTAAATATTTACTAAAAGCCTTTACAAAGTTTTCCAACTGCTTCTCCCAAGTATTAGAAACTGAGACAGTGGTCTCAAATCAGGTCTGCTGTCTCTGAATACCAAGGGCACTGAAAATAAAGGTAACCCAGATATTTATTCCAGAGGCTATAAGTTTACCACTGACATGCAATGTTTTGCATGACATTGGGCTGACATATTTTCTGACCTTCAGACCAGAGCACTCAACTGCCCAATAGCCCCTTCAACTTAGACATAACAAGTTACCAATTTCTTTTACTTTTCTCAAACATTAGTCTTAACCATCCTTTAGTAGGTCCTCCAAATTGCTCCCAGGAAAAGACTTAAAGGACAAAATTGACTGTATATATCTTAGAATTGAGTAAAATCTGTAAGCACCATTTCATATTCTTTAAAATAAAGTCAGGTAATTTTGATTAAAATGGTTTACGGGGGCGCCTGGGTGGCTCAGTGGTTAAAGCCTCTGCCTTCGGCTCGGGTCGTGGTCCCAAGGTCCTGGGATCGAGCCCCACATGGGGCTCTCTGCTCGGCAAGGAGCCTGCTTCTCCCTCTCTCTCTGCCTGCCTCTCTGCCTACTTGTGATCTCTGTCTGTCAAATAAATAAATAAAATATTAAAAAAAAATGGTTTACGATCCATGAAATGGATCAAATCTTGGTTCCAACTAATTGATAAACTTCATCTCTTAGTTCATAGCCTTCAAGTAGTTGCCCATTTGCTCAACATCGGCCCTGCTAAAGATCATTTATCCAAAGCACCAGATAAGATATGAGTCTATCAAGAAAATGTCCTTAATTTACTTTGACCCCTTATCTAGTTTAGGCATCCTACAAATGTACCTCAGGAGCATCATGTGTTTAGCCTTATCTTGGCAGTACATATTGGAATTGTTTTGTTTCTTTTTCTCAGACTTTTATAGAGGATAAGCTTTTTGAGGATTTTATTTTGATTTCCATTTCCCAAGCACTTAAAACAAATAAAATACTTCTTGAATATTGAAAGAACAAAAAATACTGAATCTGCTTTGGTAAGACACAAGAGCCTAGTGGAAAATAATTCCAGAAAGGAATGTATGGAACGAGAAAAGTCTATTTGTGTGATATGTATGCTAATTAATAAAAGACTCTTTGCCTTCCTTCCTTCTTGTATGACCAGAACTCTAAATAGTTTGGACAATTTTTGAAAAACAAATTTCTGAACAAAGAATAATGACCAACTTTAAAAAAATCCTATCTTCTTCATATTGTCATTAATCGATAATTTAATTATGTAAGATATTGTGTTACCACAACCTTATTTTGTGGAAGAAGGGCAACTGGTAACTTAACTGCTTCTCTAAAAGTTTATGAACTGAAAAAAATATTTTATCCTACCTTCAAATATCATTAGTATGGTTACTATAGACCTCTACTTTTACAACTTCAAAGGTATAATTACCATTTACACATTCAAATTAGGTTATTATCTACATTTTACAGATGAGGAAACATACATACACAAGTGAATTAAACCATCGATTTCAAGGCCATAAGGTAAGTAATAAAATTTTAAATGCATAAATTCCCATCTCCTTTCCAAGGCTAATACTTAAAATTAGGATTTTAGTTATATTTTCTTTACAAAGTTTTCACCAGTGAGGTAAGAGCTATTTGTATTACAACAGACCAAAGAACTCCCAGGAGTCCTTTATTATTACACAATACCATTTAAAAAAATATGTATATCATAGCAGAAAAATCATGAAAATTATTTTTTTTAGTCTAAGAATTCACATTTATAACAGACTGGTAGTAATAAGATGTGCTAATTCTAACAGCCTAACAGATTGCCACAAAAGACTATACTTCCAAAAAATAGATTGCATTTTGCTGTCTGATCTTTATCTTTCACCAAATATGGTGGATTCTCTATCTTAGCCATCTAATGTTTCCAATGCTTCTAGTCAATTTTCTAGTTTTTCCACAAAACGCTTAGCCCCATAAGTCATAACACCTCTGGACAAAAAAGCAAAACAAAACAAAACAAAAAAAACCCTCATTTTGGGGGAAAAAAAACAGTAACAAAGATCACAGTGGCAAAAGCATTATTTACTTCTTAACAATGAAAAATCTAGAGTAGGTTTTTCTTTAACTTTTAAAAGTCATGTCATTCTGTAACAAATACACTGAGAATAAAGGAAAATTCAGACTAGGAATAAATTATTCTAATGAAAATTAGAACACCTTCTTTAATATTTGGCCTTTTACCGCTAGCCACCAAAATTTATGGGTAACAGGTGCATCTTTCTTATGACAAAGCTTCTCAAAGGAAAGCCATGTAAAAAGCATTTCTTAGAAATTCTGCAAAACAATTCTTCACAAAGACACTTTCAACTTTAATATGTTCACTAGCTTCATTGTTAGAAAGCCAAAGTTGCGAAAAATTAAAAGCAAAGACCAAAAATGGGAAGTATGTGCTCTGGCAAATCATTCTCTAAATAACCTGTAGTTCTAGAAATGCAGGATTTATTTTAAAGATATCTGAAAATTGGTCAGCCTATGTTTCTTTTGAACGATTCTCTATACTTTTACAATGTGTTTGCTTCTGATTGTGGTGGGCAATAAAGTGAAACTGATTCTAATTCTGATCTTTGTAACACTGACTTTAACAAGATCAAGAGCCTAGGGAATTCCTCTTTGCTGTCACTCACTAACAGAAGTGTATATAACAGTGCACAGCAGGAGGGGCAACCTTGAAAAACACCATGGAGCATAAGAGTAAGTTACCAGGGAAGTAAAGGAGAAGTATCCCTGGGGAAAGAATAGAATAACACAGATAGCAGAGACAGAGGAAAAGGAGGCAAAGAGCATGCCAGAAAAGATATTATTGATATAGACAATAGTTAGGGCAGAAGTTCATCAGAAATATTTATAAATGAAATTAGATTAGGATAAATACAGATTCAGCAAGGCATGCTAAGAAAAAAAGAATTTGTGATCCTAACAACAGAATATATAATCATAATGTTGAATGACATTTAAATAGCATTGATTAATTTAAATAGCATTTGATTTAACAAATATTTATTAATCAAAGAAGTCACCCCAACTTTTCTTGGTAGATTAGAGTACCAGCAGTTTTGATTCAACTGAGTGTTTCTGCAGATGTTAATCAAATATTTAAAGGCACTTAACTATTTCAAATTGGGATATTTGTGTCTAGAACAGGGCGGGTGCTACAGACCAGATGCTTTTTGTCTTCCTAAAATGTATGTGTTGAAATCTAATGCCTAATGTAACAGTATTTGCAGGTGGGGCCTTTGGGAGGTAGTGGACCAGCAGCATAGAGCCCTCATGAATGGGATTAGTGCCTTTCGAAAGGACTCCAGAGAGTTCTGCAGTCCCTTCCACCATGTGAAGTTACAGCAAGACAGCCATCTATGAACAAGAAAGCAGGTATCTAGCTACTGGATACTGAACCTTGTCAATGCCATGATTTTGGACTTCCCAGCCTCCAGGACTATGAGAAAAAAATTTCTGTTGGTTTTAAGCCACCCAGTCTGTGGTGTTTTTGTTATAGGAGTGTTAATGGATTAAGGCAATGGGATGGAGAATATTTAAGTATTTTTTAAATTTCACATAAAATAAATTGTGTTCAAAGGAAAAAAATAGTTCAAAGTTTTTGAGAATATTAGTGCTTTAAGGTTATTTAAAATTCCTTTCCTCTATCAAGCTATTAATATCAACAATACTTTTTGCTAGAAGATACTGTCATGCTTTTAATTATGAGTCTTATATCATTTGTCTTTAATACACCTCTGTAAAAAAGTAGTTACCATTTATGGCTGTACAGATGTGGAGTCATTCAGGTTAATAAATGACCATTTCTATGTGAGTAAGGAAAAGAACTTGCTCTCCTGATCTTATGCCCCGAGAGAGAGATGGTAGATAGATAGATAGATAGATAGATAGATAGATAGATAGATACTATTACAAATAAAATTAGGAGAAGATAAAATATTAAAATATTGACTAGTAGGGTTACAGACAAAATAGTTTTTGGTATTAACTCAAAAACAGATAACTAAAAGTTTTTTGAGAAATTCAAGATAAATTTAAGACTTAAATGGATAGAGAAAGGGAACAAGAAAACAGACACACAGAGAGAGTATGTCAAATGGTCAATTACAAGACATAGAAATCCAAACAGATTACCCTAAAGAATTACATTTTTATCTCCCTGAACGTGTCTATTAAATTTTACAAGACCAAGTACTGATTAAATTAGCTATGTTAATATGATTGTAACAATAAGAAAACCCATGATGTGTCTTATTTTGTGGACAGAATGTAAAGCAAAACGCACTGATCATGAAATTTGCACAATCATATGAAGTTAATACTTCATAAGACCAAATTTCATCAGGGAAGCCATTTATTTTGTTTCCTATTGGTAATGTCCCCAGAATGACAACTGATGAGTAAAATGTATCTATCTATACAAATACACATGTATGAACACTACCCCCACACATCCCCACACACCCCTACCTTTGTGTGTGTGTTTTCAAAAAAAAGCATTTGGGCCAAGCAATGGAAGATAGAAATAAAAAGTGAATTTGTATCAGTAAATTAATCTGTAGAATATTGAACCAAAAGTTATATTTAGTTATGACACAAGGCTTTAAAATTTTTACTTGGGACTTTCCTATTCAGCTTTTATTTATTTATTTATCTATCTATTTATTATTTATTCAACAACTGGATGAAGGAATAGAAAACAAAACAAGTACTAACCAGTCATCTTAAGGAGAAATTTCACTTAAAAATAGCATATTAGCAAACCTGGACTTTGTACAATTTTTTTAAATGTGAACAAAGGAAGGACTTATGCTCTGTAGCTCTAAACGATGAGAAGTACAATCAACCAGTATAGGTTATATTAGAACAACTAAGAATTATAATCAATGCTTGTGAAATTTATAGTGTCCCAATCATGGTAAATGTTAAAGTTTAAATTCATGTTAAATTTTCAGAGAGAGTTTACAGAAAATTCCATGTGCCATAGGAGTTTGAACCTAGTTGATCCCTAATATTTCTTTCCAACTAAGACTTTAAAATTCCTTCCCAGAATTAAAAGGAAGCTCCATGCAGTCATCATAGACACATTTCAAAAATCATTCTGCTTGGCAACATATGGTATAGTCAATCCTCATTATTCCCAGATTGCATAATTCGCAAATTCGCCCACTCACTAAAATTTATTTGTAACCCTAAAATTGATCCTTGCAATGTCTTTGGGGTCATTTGCAGATATAGATGCAGAGCAGTACAAAAATTCAGTTGCCTGATGCACACATTCCCAACTGAGGTTGAAAAGATGACACTCTGCTTTCTTATTTTAGCTTTCATACCCTAAAAAAGTATCCTTTTGCACCTTGCTACCACATTTCTATTTGTGCCTTGCTACATTTCTGTGCTTCATGTTGATGAGTTTGTTCTTTAAAATGGCTTCAAGCATAGTGCTAAAATGCTGTCTGGGGTTCCTGAGAAGAAGAAGGCAATGATGTGCCTTAAGGAGAAAATACATGTGTTAGATAAGCTTCATTCAGTCATGAGTTATACTGCTGTTGGCCACGAGTTTAATGCTAATGAAGGTTAAGGAATCAACAATATATATTAAATACGGTATCTTCAAATAGAAACACATAAACAAAATTATATATTTATCCATTGACAAAAAGGTTGTGACAAAAGGCCCACAGAAATCTACCCTTGTATTCTTCCAAGGAGCAAGGGTTCAACATTTGCTAAATCAATGTTTCAGAGACTTTATAGAACACAACCACTGGAAATAATGAGAATAAACTGTATTTCCTTGCTTTAACCTAATGTTGGGTAATATAAACCTCTCCAAAGGTGTTTTCATTTAGGAAGTGGGAAGGGTCTAGTTTAACATGAGCGTCACAAAAGAATACCTTATGATTTGGTATTCTTACTGCATCCTTCGTGAATCAGTAGTAAGTGTAATCATGTCTATGGACACTTTTCTAGATCTATGATGAAAATCTTGCCCTTCTCCAAATACACATATTAACTTTCTATATCTCACCCTTACTCTTAGATTATGAGATCAAACTATCAGGGGGACTATCTAGAGACAATGTTGTAACATACAAAGTACTTTTTAAACATTTGCTTCTATATAGTGAAAGCTAAACTAGAAGTCAGCCAGGTGGCTATTTATTAGTGCCAAATTGAAATCAGTAAATCTGAGCCTCTGGCTGCCTGCCCCTGATCACAGAGGAACACATGCATTGCTCTCTGTCTGTTCCTGGAAACCTCCAAGCCAAACTGTGTAAGACTGTTATGAAGCTTGAGAAATCCGGAGTTGCTAAACAATTGTTAGCACTAGTTTGCAATACTCCAACCTCAACTGTAAATATTTACAGAGCTGCAAGCTTGTCAAATCTACACTCTTGCTCTATTATAAACAATATTAAAAAATAAAATTTCACAATTTGCATTTTGATCAATAATTGTACAGTTTCTATGCTTTGTTCCTCAGTAGCTGTCTCTTATTAGGAAATGTTTACCATCAGTCCCGTACTTCAAGCATTGAACATGGGACATCAAGACCTTAAAGCTGAATGGGGATTATTGGTTCCAGAAAACATACTTGCTATATTAAAACTGGTATCAAAGCCTTTTATGAATTTAAGCTAGAGATATAAAATATGAATTCAAGACTATCTTTAAATTTATAAAGATATACTAATGGAAAGATAACTCCTCGAAGATCACGCTATGCGACCAACTACCACAACATAATTTCCTTCATTTGATTATCTGAGCCTCACAAAAAACAGCTTATGTACCTCAAGTAGATTAAAAATGAAAACAGATAAGGGAGGTTTAGATTTTATTTTTGTCATGAAATCTACATACTACTTTTTTCCATAATGAACAAATTAAGAAGATAGAGCCCACTTGCAAAGACATACAGCCTAAGTAAATCAAGTAAAATGCCTGTTTGTAATTTTACATGGGGAAAAATTAACTCCACAATCAAATAACAAGAGGTTCCTCAGGATGACAACCAAGGAAATGAGTTTCAGAATGGTTTTCCCTTAACACGCAGCAACAGAATTCTCATATTGAGAGTGCCACTATCTTTAACCTTTGCTTGGATTATTATCAAATGAAAGTGAACCCAGGATCACCCATTTCATTATTATCTAAGAGAACCATGTTTTTTTTTAATTTCAATATATCAACATAGAAAGTTTTCTTTTCTTACATCCATATGAAACAATAAGTTTGACAGTGTTTAAAACCATAGAAACATAAATAGTACAAATATTCAGATGACATGTGGCATATTCACAAATATTGCAGATATTCACAAATGACATAAAATAAACATAAAATCAAAACAATAGAAAAGGAAATCTACTTAATATCATTTTTACATTAACTTTCTCTTTTCTTAAGAAATAGCCAATATTTTTCTCAAAATTCACAAAAAAATGAGAAAATCAGGTAGACATATATGCTGTAAAATGTTTGGCTTACAAATAAATTCTAAAAGGAAGCAGACAACTCTGTGTAATTTAGAGAATATAGAAACTAGGTGAAAAAATAAGTCAGAACTTAAGATATTTGTTAAATTACTTAGAGAGATATGGTCTCTCTCATCCATAAATGCTTCACATGAATCTTGCGATAATAATGACAGTGACACCATTTAACAGAGTAGATGATTCCAAACATGAGCACATATGTCTCAGCACAGCACAATATGTGGAAATCCACCTCAGGAAGCAGCAAAATAACTTCAAGTTTTCTCAAACAAATCAAGAGAAATAAGTGACATAAAACATTTTTAAATAGTGTTGAGACAAAAAAATATTTATTTTATTATTAATATTATTATTATTTAAGCAGCCTTATTTATTCTCTGCTTCTGTGGTGTTTATACCATTTTCAAGTACCACAGAAAATGACACACACATATCTGTATTATAGAACATATATTGATTAAAGTAGCATTAAACATAATTTTACAAAAGTATTTGCATGCATACATTCATAACAAAATATAAAAATAAACTGGTCTAATCAGTTAAAGTCTAATTTTCAGGTGTTATATGATCTATTATTTATTCTCCTCTTATACAATTATCTATTTATTTATTTACATTATTGGTTTTTAACATAGTGTTTGATGATTCATTAGTTATATATAACACCCAGTGCTCATCACCACACATGCCCTTCTTAATACTCATCACGTAGTTACCCTACCCTTCCATTCCCCTCCCTTCTGTAACCCTCGGTTTGGTTCCCAGAGTCCATCACCTACTTACTACATCCTCCCACCCCACCCCCCCCTTCTGTAATCCTCAGGTTGGATTCTCAGAACCTGGAGTCTCATGGTTTGTTTCCCTCTGATTTCTTCCCATTCAGTTTTCCCCTCCCTGCCACTGTGGTCCTCCACACTATTCCTTATGTTTCATGTAGAAGTGAGACCATATGATAATTGTCTTTCTCTTCTTGACTTATTTCACTTAGTGTAATCCCCTCCAGTTCCATCCATGTAGATGCAAACGGTGGGTGGTCATCCTTTCTGATGGCTGAGTAATATTCCATTGCATAAAGAAAAATTTTAAATGCTATTTTTAAAGATCGATTTCAGGACAGAGTTCTGCTAAATAATTAAAATCATGCTGTGATCCAAATTATGTTTATTGCATCCTCTCTTACTATCCGTAGGAGATGTAGGGTTTGAGAAACAATTAATACTCATCTTAGTGTCTTTCAATAGGAGTATCATCTAAACATTTTCTTGAAACTAATTGTCCTCCTCTTTTTTCTTTCCAACTCAATTAATTCATTGTATTTGTGAGGAATCCTTAAGTACTATAAGTTTATTCAAACATACTAGGTAAAATTGATCGAAAGAACATCACTTGAGTCTTTTAAAAAATATTTAATCTTTGTGCTTTATTTTTAATTGAAGTAGAGTTGACATAAAATACTTTGTCACTGGAGTATTTTTAATGATGCTGATTTGTTAATTTAGAAGACAATGTTTAGAAAAATAAGTGACATTCTAAAATTTTTGGACAAAGGGAGAAGAAAGTATGGGGTAATGCTCCTTCTATATAACATATAAAGAATATAATCATGAATAAATTATGCAAGTCATGATTTTAATTAATAAGAGAAAATACATAATAATTTTCACCATTAAAATCACTGAATGAGTAACTTAACTTTTTAAAACATACAAAAAAGTAAAGCAATGTAAATAACTAGATAAAGCTGCTAAAAATACTTTTTTTCAGTTAAATTAAGATCAATCCAGAATAGTTGAAAATATAACATGTACTATAATAAAGTCATCTTTTTAAAAAGATATTATTTATTTGACAGAGAGAGACACAGCAAGAGAGGGAACACAAGCAAGGGGAGTGGGAGAGGGAGAAGCAGCCTTCCTGTTGAGCAGGGAGCTGGATGCGGAACTTGTCTCAGGACCCTGGGATCAAAACCCAAGCCAAAGGTAGACATTTAATGACTGAGCCACCCCGATGCCCCCAATAAAGTTATTTTAATAAAGCAAATTTAATATAAGGTGAAGCAAAGATTATGGGAATTAAACATACTCATATTTATGAGTCACAGTATTGTTTCCTCATAGCCATAATTTAAGCATTAATAGGGCAATTTAATATTTAAAATCTGTTATTTGCTACTACCCTATTCTAATGAAAATAAGTAGTTATACCCAGTTTATATTTCTAATAAGATGCTTAACTTTTCATCAAACTGTGTAATACTTTCTCATTTAAATAAATGTGTTGTTCACATTACCTTGCACACAAAGTAAACAATATCAGCAAGGAACAGAGTTGGGAAGGTAGATGTGTCAGGTTTTGCTTGAGCTGAAAGATCCTTCACATACAACTACTCACATCTCTACTAATAAACTGAGACAATAGGTTGCAGTCTCTCTAGTTACTGTAGTTTTACCTGTTTTCTCAATTCTCTTCCTGAGAACCAATAGCCATGGAAAACCCATCACTTGATCCACCCAAGAACAAATATCAAAAATCAGAAATCTTATCACAGAATAAATTGGGTTTATTCATCAGGTGTTTGTCTCAACAACTCTGATTACCAGCCTTCTTTGATCAACCCTAAATAATCTAGTTTCTTCCACAGACAAATTCTCACACATGCTTAAAAGCCAGCTGTGAAACAAGAGACCACAGGAATAGTCAGATGCTCTCAAACACGGAAGAAAATGATATGATATTAATCTATTTCACAGGCCAAGTACTTAGACAAGAGCTGTGTCAATCTGCCACAATTGTCTGAGAGATGTATTATTATCATCCCTTTTATAGAGGAAGAAACTGAGGCTTAGAAAGATTAAGCAACTTCCCTAAATTTACCCGTATCTATGATTCCAAGCCAGGTATTTTCAAATCCAAATCAGTTTCTTTCAACTATCCTACAGTTACATTTGAGTGAAGCAAATAGCAACTATTACAAATTCTCTCAGTTCACTTACTTTGAAATTATATTTATTTCAGAAATTATAAAATTTGCCAAGAATCACATAATCAGTCCATAGTTGGTGGACTGAGTCAATTGTAAACTATATTTCTTCTCTATTTACATTTATGCTGGTTAACAAATACATTTGCCATCCTCTATCATGATGTTTTGAATTATATTTGTTTGAAATTATAACAGGTCATCAGCAACACACTCTTGTAATAAAATGTGACCACATGCTGCCTTAACTATTATAGAAAAAAATTAGTTTCTGAAAATTATTTGCACTCATCGTATAAAAAGATTTTTAAAAAGTCACAAACTAATGAATATTTGTGGATGGACTTAGAACAATTTATATTCCAAATTAGTTAAAAACAGTTTTTTATATCTAAAATATTAAATTTTAATTTAAAAGTTTATTAATCTACTCTTTACATATTTTGATACTATATTAATGTTAAGGGAGGAAACAGGATGTAATATTGCATGTAATATGTGAACTCAACTAAGCCCCAAAAAGCAATAAAAAAAAAAAAAAGACTGAAAGGAAATGCTCTAAATTTCAAGTGTCTAAGTTATAGGGTTTAGGGGAATTTTAACTACAATCCTACTTATGAAAAGGCACAGAATATCAACTGAATCCCAGCTTTTAAATGTGCCCGTAATAAATGATCGCATATGAATCAATACTGTCTCCATCATACGCAAAAGTTGAGGTTTGCTATAAATATACTCTACATGTATTTACTCAAAACAGTAGTAAAAATTATATCTAATTAAAATACTCTTATAACAAATAATATCAACACTTGAAATAAAGGAAACTTCGAGAATTGGTGAAAATAAATTTATTAGGATGTATTTACACTGATGTTGGCAGGTACTCTTCAAAGTTAGGGAGTTAAAGTGGAAATGTGATATCTTTGCCAAATTCCTTCAAAAATGTTACACACTCTAATATAGTGTACATGACAAGCCTGAAGTGTTGAAAGGAAGCCATTTGAGTTATCTCAGTACCAAAAAAAGGCATCTGGAAAATTACCTAACAACTGAAACACCCTATTCACATTTTCTGGAATCTCATAATGGTGAAAGAATATTGAGCAGGTCCCGAGTTTACACTAATTTGCAAGCTTTTGAACAAGTATAACAATTTCAAAAAATTGGTACTATTTGGTGGTGATATGTGATTTTAACAGAAGAAAATAATTTTAACATTAATTTTGTTACTCTTGTGTTACAATTCCTATTGCAACATTAATATTTAGTGTCACATTAAGGTGCATTTAGAGATAATAGCAGGAAACAAGCGTCATAGTTCATTCTTTGTTCTGGTCCCTCAGACTACAAGCATGGAATAAGCTAAATAAATCAACCTAACTCTTTTTAGAACATTTCTGAAAGGAAAAATGACAGTTCATATCAGCCAGTGTGCTTCTGATAATGGCTTTCAGATTTTTCACTTCAGAAGCTGGAGTCAAGGTGTTTTCTAAGGAAAACCCATATCTTTATGACTTTCTGCTCTTCCTTCCCTAGTATACCACTGGCCACCCATGTGCAGTTCAAGAGCTACCCTTTAAATTGACCATGTAATAGTCCCAAATAAGATGTGCTGTAACTTGATCTTAACTAGTACCACCACTTATTCTCCTACAATCTGTACTATCTCTTTTCTCCTAGTGTTCCTTTTTCCTTGTCCAGAAAATTACTCCATGTGATTTGGGAGCCAGTCATTTGGTCATTAAATTGGCTTTTGTTGCCTAACCGTACTGGAAGATTCAAAATATTAGTCAAAACATTAGATGGTAGATGGGCACAATTTTATCTCTTTTGGTAACTAGCCCCTATGCTTTAGGAATCTCTCCTCCAATTCTGTATTCCTACAGAGCCTGATAAATGGACCTACCCCTGGAAATAAGTGGTAGGATGTTGAATCAGCTTGGGTAAATGATGACTCTCTAGGTTCATGCGACAATACTTTTTTACCCCCTCTTAAGTTAGATTGGTTTGGGTTATTTGATCTAAGTTGAAATTACTAGAGTTACTGAGATTTCTTAACTGTATTTCTAGGATTGACAACATTCAGCATCCAATCTAAATACGGGAATCAACCTAAGTTTCAGGGTCAGGGCATTTACTACCTGAAAAGCCTGCTCCTTTCCACTTCCATCTCTCTCTCTCTCTTTTAAAAATATATAAAGATTTTATTTATTCGTTTGTCTGAGAGAGAGAGAGTACAAGCAGAGGGGAGTGGCAGGCAAAAGGATAAGCAGGCTCCCCACTGTGAAAGGAACCAGATATGGGACTCCATCCCAGGACCCTGGGATCATGACCTGAGCTGAAGGCAGCTGTTCAACTGACTGAGCCATGCAGGTGTTCCTCCACTTCACCTCTTGCACAAATTCTCATATTCACTCCACCTGTTGTCATAACAGAACAGGGTTTTGTTTTTCTTTTTCTTTTTCCACTTTTGAAATATTAGTGACCATTGTGTTGGAAATGTTGGTCTCGGAAAGCAGTTAGTGTTACTGATTAGTAAGTCTTATTGATTAAAATATAAGGTAGAGAATGTCCCCAACTATCTGCCTCAATGCAGCCACCGAAAGAGACTAATTATTTTATTTTTATTTATCATTATATGTTGCTGATATGCATATTATCATATTACTATTATTATTTTACTATTATAGTTCTATTTACTAATTATTATAGTACATATTATCATATAACTATTATTATTTTACTATTATTTAGAGTTCTAATTACTAATTATTATACTATTATTTCTTTATGTTAAACAGCATTTTCCAAAGGCTAGTTTAATTTAATGTAAATTCTAGAAATATGTCTAAAACATCAGATCTATTATTTTTTTACATAGGATTTGTGATTGATTTTATCAAATTCTTTTGTGATACTAGAGAAATCATGTAAGCTTTAAAGAAAGAAGGCTGTATCCAAAGTTAACAAGTACCAAAGATGTGCTTTACAGTTTGCTATTTTACAATTTTGCCCCCCACCCAACTCCCAGGATAGGCCTATATATAGGTTGCAACCTAGGAAGTATTAGACCTAGACTATGGGGCACATTCCAACATGGCCCTCTGCTCCAGTGAATATTTCATTACAATTCAGATCCCTACATGGGTTTATAACTTCTTTTTTTTTTTTTAAGATTTTATTTATTTATTTGACAGACAGAGATCACAAGTAGGCAGAGAGGCAGGCAGAGAGAGAGGAAGGGAAGCAGGCTCTCTGCTGAGCAGAAAGCGTGATGCAGGGCTCAATCCCAAGACCCTAGAATCCTGACCTGAGCCGAAGGCAGAGGCTTTAACCCACTGAGCCACCCAGGTGCCCTGTGTTTATAACTTCTTAAGTACAAAAGAGACCCTGAAAGAGTTACAGAGATCTGAAATAATAGAGAGTATAGACTATGGGGTTAACACTGATGAAGCACCACAAAATTGTTTAGAAATGAAGTGAACAAACATGTTGGTCCAAGAAGTATCTTGGAATAAGATATATTAAAATAACTAAAATCCTGACTCATCCAACAGAGTGAAAGTCAGTAAAAAAAGGGTCTGGTGTGTTCCTTTTGACAGTTACCAAAATGGAAAGCTAAAGAAGAGAGCGGAAACCTATTATATGTGTCTATATACTTGTTTCTCAAATAAATCGATAAAAAATATCAAATGGTATTTGATCAATATAGTGTCAGATGCTTTTCATCTTTGTGATTTGTCATCTAAGAAAACAAGGTTAGAAATCTAAGTTTACTGGGTTCCTGGCTGACTCAGTTGATAGAGCGTGTAACTCTAGATCTGAGGATTTTGAGTTCAAGCCCTACATTGGACCTAGGTTTTACATTAAAAAAAAATCTGTATATCATGCAAATTAATGAGCGGATTATTTCTGCACTTGAGTTTTCTCTTTAAACAGGAAAATGAGTTGAAAAGTAACTGTATAAAAACTGTTAGGGTAAGAAACTTAGATTACTATAAAGAGATAACTCAGAAACCCTAAGTTATTTTCATTAAACATAAAATTTAAAAAATGTAAAATAAATATTTAAGTTAATTCTCTAAAAATAATTTTAATAAATGATGTAAGCATGTAACTTCTTTGTCATTTAAGGCCAAAAGGAGCTATGTTTTTTTCAGATACTATTACAGGATAAATCAATTAAAATCATAAATTGATTTTTTAGTGCAGGAAAGAAATAAATCCTTAAACTACTTTAAAATCAATGTTTTATATGTTAATATTGAAATATTAAAAATTTAGTTTTATCACAGTAATTGCACCTACTTTAGATTTCATCAAAATAGTGCCTCCAGGGGCTCCTGGGTGGCTCAGTGGGTTAAAGCCTCTGCCTTCAGCTCAGGTCATGATCCCAGAGTCCTGGGATAGAGCCCCACATCAGGCTCAGCAGGGAGCCTGTTTCCCTTCCTCTCTCTCTGCCTGCCTCTCTGCCTACTTGTGGTCTCTGTCATAGAAATAAATAAAATATTTTTTAAAAATGCACAACCATTAAAAAAAGTGCTTCCAAAGCAAAATCATTACATAAAATTGTATAGGACCAAGTGCTCAAATAAAAATAATATATAAATCATTTTGGTAAAATGTTTTTGTTTAATTACCTAAAATACCAAGAAATCCAGACATGGATTTTAGAGGTCATTGTAATAAACTGTAAATGTGCTTAGTCTTTAAGGACAATTATACAGATACTCATTTACATGAAACATTTCTGTTAATGGATAGAGTTATATTCTTAAAGTCCATACCCTCTCATGTTTTATTAAATATAATGAGATCATTAAATATTAAATACTTCCTCCAGAAGAATATTGTCAGAATATACAATATTCAATGAATTAAGTACTGCACTTAAGTATTCATCAGGTGTCTTCATAAGAGCCTGTAACACTATTAAATTTTGTTCTTAGTTTATTTATCTTATTTTTAAGTGATGAGGCTTTCTTCTTTATTTTAGTGCCCTTTTATTTTATAATATTCCTTTAGTGACAAGTAGGTAGAGAAGTGGTAAGTGAGTTAGAAAGGAAAATAATTATAATACTTAAAATGTACAGAATCCTTACCATATGACAGGCATGGTGCTAAGTCACAAAAGTTATTTCAGTTAATTCTCACATTAACTTATGAGATAGAGAGTCCTATTAACTCAGGTTTACAGCTTGGCAGCTGAAGGAACTAAGATGTACACACAAAGCTACAGGCAGTTTAGTGGAAGCAGCACAGGTTCTGAAGAGTCTTAATTGTGACCAAATTTGGAAAATTGACAACTAACTAAACTTGACAAGTCTGGGTTTTTATAATATATATTAGCTAAATGATGATTTGTTTACAAATGTATGAAAACAAACACTACAGGGGCTCCTGGGTGGCTCAGCAGTCAAGCCTCTGCCTTCAGCCCAGGTCAGGTCATGATCCCAGAGTCCTGAGATCCAGTCCTGCAGCTCCCAGTTTGGTGGGGAATCTGCTTCTCCTGCCCCTGGTCCTGCTTGCGCTCTCTCACTCTCACTCTGCATTTTCTCGCTCTCTCTCAAATAAAAAAAGAAAATGTAAAAAAAAAAAATTGTAGAAAAGCATAAAAAGAAAAATATAATCTAGGCTGCAAGATGAAACTTTAGTCATCTAACCATTTCCACCAACAGAGATAGTTTGTCCATTATAAATGCACAAAAGCAGCTACAAAACTGTTTGCAGAATATTTTATCATTGCTAATGACTTATCTATTTAAGTACTTACATATTTTAAAATGATAAACTGATAATTGATGGAAAACCAAGGAAGGTTTAAGGTCAACTATAATGAAACCTGTCTTAAATGGCAAGCCAACTGAAGGGACTTAAAATCTAGTTGAAAATCCTGTGGGATCATTTTTAAAACCTCCTTCCATTCAACACAAAAATAACTAAATTTTAAGGCCACGAGAGACTTGAGATGTGGTATGATTCAACTACTTTTTCATGTGTAGAAACTTCACTTGGCCTCTAAGGTTGCATAAATGGCAAAGGGAGAACCAAAATTCTAGATTAGTCATGAATGGCACTTAAGCAAGACAGTGTCCTGCCCCTACTTTGTCTTTTGTTCATGCCTTTTGTTCATGTGTATATCACCAGACATAGAATTATATCTAGAACATAGCAGACATTCAGCACATTTTCTAATTTAATTAATGCTTGTTCTTAAAAATCACAAATATTAGTGATCCAAGTTTAGGCAGAACAGAATTCAGGGTAATCAATGGAAAACTAAAGCAATTAGATCCTTTATTTGAGTAAGGAAACAATTTATAGATAACACAAGATTTCATGATTGAATTTAAAGGTATGGAAAAGGTTGCAGAGTTAAAAATAGTATAACCAAAATGTCGGAAGCTTTACTAAAAGGTTAAATAGCAGGAACCATATGATCAAACTAATTGAGTTAAACATAAGTTTGACTCAGAGTAGTAGATAAGACAAAAATTATAAAGAAATGTGGATGTTCAAAGATGGCAAATGAGGGTGTCAAAGCAAGGGAACCTAAGACAAGCTGTATAAGAAGACTGTGTGAGCCTAAGAATGTAATTAAAGTGAAAAGAATTAAATTTATATGATAGCAACAAATATTTACTGAAAAATGACTATGTTAGAACTGTGCTAGGTGTTAGGGATAAAGCAATGGCAAAAACAGGTTTTCATTGCGATTATAAAGAGGAAAGTGTTCTATAGTAGGAGGTTACAAAAATGATTACAGGTGACCATTGGCTAGAATTTGGCCCAGGATCAGTGTTACCAGGGATGCTGTTAAGGGAAAGGAAATAGAAGTAGATAAAAGGTAGAACATGGATTCTGGTGCCAAGTCAAAGAATACTAAGATCTGGCATATAACTAAGATGTACTTGAGGAGGAGAAAATGCTCCTCTCTCGGTACCTCTCAGAAACTGAAACAGGCAAGAAGAAATGCAAAAGCAGCATTCAGCCTGGCTCTGACTGTTTGGCGGTCAGTAAGTGCATGCGGAGCATGGGAGAATTGCTAAAGCAGCTCATGCGTTCTTCTCACCCCCACTGTCCGGGGTCACATCTCCAAATCAGGACCCTCCCTAGAGATAATTCTCTTCTTACCCACCTCCCCCCAAATAAGGGCTGTGTTCAGTGAGTTTATGACAATACAGACACCCCTGCAAAGGGAGAACTGGGCTCATTTATCCTTATCAGTTCCACCAATTAGGAAAACAGATGCATCACGGAACAGTTGTGGTACATTAGTAGATGGCAAGGCAGTGCATGGTCTAGGGAGTCAGGGAGACAGCTGGGCTAGGCATAAACAAATATGAATTGCTGACTGTTCGGAAAGTTCCATATACATCGTAACTTTTAATAAATACTCATTAATAATCACAGTTAATACTACTGTGGTTATATAATGGACACAATCAGGCCAGATTAGACAATTTTAATTGAATTCACACCACTTACTGAAGGCCTACCAAGTTTGAGCAGATTATGAAACAGGAGATAAGTATAACTGAAAAGCTGGCCCTAAGAAGATCTGTCCTGTGGTGGGAAAGACATTCACATTAACAATATGAAGAAGACTACGGTGAAGTATACTCAGAGTCCTGCAGAAGAGGGATTCAGGATGTCAGAGAAAATTTCTTGAAAGAGAATTACAACTGAACTTTAGTTCTCCTTCACAGCTAATAGAGAAAATCTTTTATACTCAGCAATTTACCATGCATTGCACAAAAAAGCAGAGACTAGCAGTTTAAAATGGCATCTGGCTGGCAAAGTTCCTTGTGTAGTGTCTCCCAACTTTCCAATACAAACACTAAGACAAGATACCACCTAAATGCAGGCATTTGTGAGTCAGCCAGGCTATACATACACATAACCATGGCTAGAATCAAGATTGCTCTACTTCATATGAAACCAATGGATCTAGAATCCAAACACAGTTAGTGACCCAACCACACCCTTCTTAAAGTGGGTAGGAAGTCTTTCATCCTCTCCCCATATCTGCTCTCTGATTTAGAAATTCAAGAACCATTCCAATTAGAAAATAAGAAGCAACTTTCTAATCCATAGGTATACTTATCAGGCAGGCCACTAAGACTATCTTTTCTATATTCACTTGAGAATTGCATTCCCCATAATAGTAGTGGGAGATGGAGTGAGGCAACTGTCCTGAATTCAGAGAGACACAATCCCCATGAATTACAT
Organism: Taxidea taxus jeffersonii; assembly: GCA_003697995.1. Taxonomy (NCBI): domain Eukaryota; kingdom Metazoa; phylum Chordata; class Mammalia; order Carnivora; family Mustelidae; genus Taxidea; species Taxidea taxus. The sequence goes on along the minus strand of ML105625.1, from coordinate 28,232 downwards.
CCTGTTGTGAGGTATAAAGAAGTATCCATCACCACATTAACTACAATACAAAAACTAAAAAAAAATAATCGCTATGCCAGTCAGGTCACAAATGTCTCATAAAATTTGAATGAATATATTACAGGAAAAATTAATATCAAGTAAAAAGATTATGATCAAGTTCATTTCAAATGGAATAACTATTGTTACTTGATAAATTATTTAATATCCTTCACTTCAGTCTAGCATTTCCCCAACCTCCGTACTAAATACCTTAATTGTCTTTTCCCTTCTCTGGAATTATGGAATGGTAGCTGTCTGATGAAGTTCATTCAGAGCCTTTCAGAAATGCTTACTCAGTAGCATCTGGCTATGCCAAAGAAGAGTTATATCCCATTAATGGGGTCAACTAAGCCATGGACCACTTTAAAAATATGAAATCATAGCCTGAATTTAAAGTGGTCAATATGAAAAAAATCTTCTCTTAGGTTAGATTAGAATCTTTTAATTGCATTGAAGGTACATCACTTACTGATGCATTAACTGAAGTACATCCAATTTAGACACTCTAGCAATTATTGGGTCAGCACTGCTACTAAAATAACTGCTTTTATTAAAGAGCAAAAAAACGTGATAGAACAGTTTACTTTTAGTGACATTATGGCTCACTTCCTATACATCTAGAAGAGTGAAATAAACATTGAAATATCTTAAATGGAATATGTGTCATAATTTTGTATCACAGAAGCAAACATCAATGAATGTGCAGTTTTCTTCTCTACTGATCTTATTAATGAGCCATAGTTAAAAAATTAATTTCTAGAGTGATTCAAATATCTTTAACAAAGTATAAGCCAAAACTCTATATTCTACTGACTTAATGAAAATGATGGGAAAAAAAATATTGTGATATTATCTAAAAAGGTAGTACCTAAATAGTTTTAATCAACCTTACTTTGACTATGTCATAAATCTGATTAAGAATTAAAATATCTGTTGACCACAAATGCCTATACCTTTTGAATATATTAACTTCAACTACTAACTTATGATTATGATATAGTTCATAAGGGTATAAAAAATCTAAATATTAAAATATTAAAACTATATGCATATAGATAGACCTATACAATTCCCAACTTGGGCTTTAAGTACAGGAGTTATATCAGAAACGGATCACACATAGAACAATAATTCCTGAGGCTGAAGCATGGACCCACAAGGAAAAAACCTCAAACTCTGTTTACTTTGGTTTCATTTTGTTTCCTTCTTCTGGTGTCTATAGAGAACTGGATTCACAGTCTTATTACCCATTTGATTTAACCATAGGAAATAATCCATAGGAAAGTGGGTGAGATGGTTACTGGTAAGTGACTAGCCTTCGGGGGCAGAATAAGAATGCCTTTTGTCATGCTCAATAGTTTGTGCTTCAGTGTTGAAAAAAGAGAGCCTGTATGAAAAGTAACCAGACTTTTCTTTCTTTCTTTCTTTCTTTCTTTTTTTTAAATATAACCCTAGAGACTCTGTGAGAGTGAGAGGAGTGGGAACAGATGGATGAAAGAATGAGGCAACAGTACAGGTGAAAGACTACAAGAAACCAAACAAGGTCCTGGCAATGAAGGTGAAAGGGAAAGGCCACATATTAGGGATTGTGGACTAAATTAAAATGGAAGATCACGGAGAGGGAGAAGTTAAGGACAGCATCAAGTGCTATTTTAGCATAGATGTCTGGGCAGATACAATGGCATTAACTGAGGTAGGGAATTCTAGAGATGCAGAGGGCTAAGACTGGGATGGCTAAACGGAAAAATTAGTGAGGTCAGTTTTGTTGTTGTGTTTTTGTGTGTCTACACATCTGTCAGTAAAAATATCCAGAAGGCAGTTAAATATAAGGAGTTGTGGGGCACCTAGGTGGCTCAGCTGGTTAAGTGCCTGCCTTTGGCTCAGGTCATGATCTCAGGGTCCTGGGATCGAGCCTCATGTCGGGCTTGGGCTCTGGGCTCCAGGCTCGGCACCCGGTAGGGAGTCTGCTTGTCTCTCACTCTCTCCCTCTGCTTCTCTACCTGTTTGTGTTTCCACCGTCTCTCTCTCTCTCAAATAAATTAATAAATAAATATTTAAAAAAATAAGGAGTTGTAACATGGGAAACAATTCAGGACTGGGTAGCTAGATTTTTTTTGGATTAACCACCACTTTCCCTCAGGCTCTCTTTGTGCCTTATTAAATAAGTCAATCAATAGTTATTTAAGTGGATTTTAACATTTTTCTTCCTTCTTGATGTGTATTCTTAATATCAAATTGTAAAAGGATGTCAAGAAAGCGAATGTAAAAAAGCATGCACAATGTACAATTAGAAGAGAGACAGAAAAGCTCAAAAATATTTGTAGAACTCTGTTGTTTAGTATAGTAGACCACCATAATGTACCCCTGAGACTTTGAAAAACTTAAATTATTTTAAGCATTTTCCATAAAAGAAGCCATGGTATGTATTATAGTAAGGTTTCCATAAAAAGCCGTAAAAAGAATTTTCTAATTGCTTTTAAAGCTACAAAACATTTTCTGAAGAAACCGGATCTACTGGATGCATCCTGTCACTTTAAGGTCAAAAGTTGAAATATAATGTCTATATTCTTATGACAAGAAAAAATATCAAATAAAAACTATATTCACTGAAACATGTATGTAAACTGATTTCCCAGGTTGCAACACTGGCCGTCTACAATGTGTTAGACACTGACCTACCCATGGAACTCACAAAGATTTCTGCATTGCAGAAAAATACTGTTTTCATCTTCTAGAAAAATGCCATCCAGTCTAATCTCTGGAAAATATGTTGCAATGGAGCACCCAGGTGGCTCAGTCGGTTAAGTGTCTGCCTTCGGCTCAGGTCATGATCCCAGAGTCCTGGGATAGAGCCGTGGGGAGCCTACTTCTCCCCCTTCTTTGCTCCTTCCCCCTGCTCATGCTCACTCTCTCAAATACATAAATAAAATCTTAAAAATATAAAACAAATATTTGGCATTATTTTCCCTTTAAAATATCCTTCCAAATAAATTGACAAACAAAATAAATCCTTAGTGTTACATTAATAGAACACTGATTAGCCACAATGAAGAAACTATTTGGGAAGGTAGAAAGTCCAAAGGTGATTTAAAACATTGGGTAACTTTTTCTACAAAAAAATAATTTTTAGAAGATGACAATTGCACCTATTATATCATACTTTCTGAATGTTTTGATGTTCAGAGTACATATTTCTTCCAGTTTACCTTCAGATAGCTACAAATGTTTATATTATTTAAAGCCCCAGTGTGTTATATATACATTGAAATTGCAAGAATGAAAAATAAAAATTGTAATGCAATGCATAAGCTAATGTTTGACAGCAAAATCTTCTGGCTGCCATGTCTGTGTTGACAAGTTAAAAGGCAAAATAATATGGATTAAATGCCTTTATATCCTAGCAGGTGTCTAGTCATCAATAATATTCACTAAAGGCCATTGTGTGCAGAGCACTTCTCTTCATTTCCTAATTCCCTGCATGGCTCTCAGCAGAAAGAAAGGGAGGTAGACAATGATTTCTGACACCTCTAAGAACTTCACATAGAAAAAAAGCTTTTCTTGCAATGCCCAAGTATTTATTTCACCAACATTCTCTGGAAGCTATCCATTGGATTTTTCATAAAATTTGTTCTAGTAGAAATTGACATTTGTGGAATTCCAGACATAATGGTGATTCCAAACGACTACACAGAAATAAGGAAATCTGTATTTTCAGTGGACAAAAAAAATGGATGTAGATAGGAAATCTCCAAGAAAAGAAACAAACTGATTTATAGGGATTTGTTTTTAGGATGACACGTACAAATAAGAAGACGCACTTTCTAAAGTATCTGGTACAAAATAAAAAATTGATGAAATACCTCTTAATATCCATTTTAGAGGTCTTAGAGCACAAAAATGAAACATTAGAAAAATTTCAAGGCTTTAATATTCAAAATTCAAATAGAATATATGGAAGTGTAACTACTACATTTCAAAAGAAGTTCCATAAAGAACCTTCTTAACTAAAAAGATGATCTTTTAAAAATTGTATGCTTTGTAATTTGTATCTATATTTTAGCACAATGTATTATCATTTCATATTTTAATGTTTGATATACTTTGATGGCTGAATAATTAATCTATTTGTGTATTGTCTATTAAGAAATTAGTTTCATGGGGTGCCTGGGTGGCTCACTGGATTAAAGCCTCTGCCTTCGGCTCAGGTCATGATCCCAGGGTCCTGGGATCAAGCCCGGCATCCAGCTTTCTGCTTGGCAGGGAGCCTGCTTCCCCTTCTCTCTTTCTGCCTGCCTCTCTGCCTACTTGTGATCTCTGTCTGTCAAGCAAATAAATAAAAAATCTTTAAAAAAAAATAAATTAGTTTCATGTCTTCACACTAGTATTATTGTTTAAAACCCAGCTCAAGAACAAAGATGATGTTTGATATCATATACATGTAAGCAAATTAATGTAATCCAATCCTAATCTTTTCCTCAGTACATACCCATACATCTTTGCCTTTTCTGTAATATTCACTCAGTTAAAAATGGTGTGTGTGTGAGAGAGAGAGAGAAAAAATAAAAACCTAAAATGCAGTTGTTTATATGCTTGGTAGAAATATCCATCCAGGATTTTTAGCTTTATATGCCCATATTTAGTTCATGTTGATACAGACCATCTGCATAAACCATCATTGAAAAATAGTAACTACGTGTTTAAGACACTATTTTAAAATTTATGGGTATATATTAAATTTGAAATGCTAAAATGGATTCTACTTTATGGTTATATCTAGAAACACAAATTAATATCTCATTTAGTGGAAAAAAAAGCTGGCCAATGTGCATATTCTATGATCCTGAAAGTGATAAACCCTAAAAAGAGTTATTTTTCCACTAAGAAAACTGTCCTTTTAGAGCAACCTCAGAAAGACAAATCCCCAGTATTCATACTTAGCTAAAAGTCAAGAGGGGGAGATATCAAATCTTGGTATCCCAAATGTATGCCTAGCATATCAGCTACAAAACTCCAGGATGGCCATTTAACAAAGGATTAAATTATTTAAATGGTAGTTTAATAGTTGTGGCTGTGCTGTACACCTTGCTTAAAACAAAATGTAAGACAGTATGAGAAGAGTTTCTCTTGTGGTTTAAAATAATGTCTTCCACTAAAATATAATTGTACCGGAAACCAGAAAGGCAAAAGAATTTGACCACTCCATAGACTTTGGCAACAGTTCCCACTAGTACATTTTTTGGCTATGTTATTGATATTTGGTTTCAATTTGTTTCTGAAACCCATCTATACAAAAGTAAGATGACTCCAGGAATATAGTTTAAAAGAAGAGAAAAAGACTCTTTGTAATACATTCCCATTTACTTGGAAGGAAGGAAAGAGGGAAGGAAGGAAAGGAGGGAAGGAGAGAGGGAAGAAGGAAAAGAAAAACGGGCAAGTAGAAGCTGTCTATACTCAAATATAGAAATGCTCTTCCAGTCGCCTCCACAGCTATTGAATATCCAAAATGCCTGGGTATCCAAAAGTATATTTCTGTTAAAACATTTTATGGTGACTTTTCTCCCAATACTTATAGATTTATAAACAGTAATATACTACATTACCTCCTCTCTTTTTCTTCTTACTATATTCTTCCTTAGATTTGATATGAATGAATATAATGTTATATTATTTTTAATTTTTCTGTGTTTTTCTTTCAAGGTTCTCCAAACTTTCTCATTAGAGTACATTTTGATCCTATGAAACACCACTGAGCAATATGCATCCAAAATTTTGAGGGCTTAATGCAAATTCTGGATTTTACATTTACATTTTTTTTCACAATGTCTCTATAATTTATTACGTGTCCATTATTTTCTGGAGATGATACCAGGAATATTACTTTGTTAATTAAGCCTCACAATACCTTGTGAAATGGATATCACACTGGCCATATTTTAGGTGAAATACCTTAGGCTCAGAGAGGTAGAATCACTTGCTCAAAGTTACACCAGCAAATGAAGACCAGAGGCCAGAGCTATGTAATTGCAAGGACACAACATACTAACCTGTACCCTGTGGTTACGTTTCTCTAACTGCAGGTAACGATATGACATAAAACATGAAATAGTGGCTGCTGCTGCTGCTGCTGCTGCTTAAGCATCTGCTGCTGCTTCTTATTACACTAGAAATCCCCAAAATGAAAAGATAGAATGGAGCCTAGAAAACAGTCTCACTGGGGTACTTTCCAAAATGTGACTAAATGAATGATTTGAGAACATGCACATGTGTAAAAAAACACAAAAAACAAAAAACAAAAACCCCTCTTATCTGTTTATATTTGACTGTTCATAGTAAATTAATTTGAAACACATTAATAGGGTAAGTGAGGTGATCATCACCCTGAATTATATTTCCTAATTCTGTTCTTTCCGTGGCAATTGTAAAATCCACAGGCTTAGCAATGGGTGGGAAAAAAAGGGGGGTGGGAGGGAAATAAAGAATGTTCCCTGCAGCTGCAGCTGACTTTCTGGCAGACTGGGAAAGCAACTGTGTTGGCAGCTTAACCAGGCATCTGGGGCTGTCGGTGAATTAGTCTGAGTACTGACCTTCTAGATCGCCTATAAACACTCTGCATTTGCCTTGCTCCATAATGAAGGGAATTTAACTCTTTGTATGATTATGATTAGAGGTGATTATGAAATGCTCTCTAAGTTAATCAATGCAACCTTTATTTAATGACATACTTACAAAGGAAATAATAAGCATTTGCCTTTCTTAAGAATGAATTCTATTTGATAAAAGTGAAATTTTGGATTAGTTACTACTCTTGCAAACTGGTTTCATGAAGAGCTGTCTCATGATTTGAGGCCCTTCAATTCTCTTACTTTATCATTAAGAGAGCACACTTTTAAATCATCCAGTAAAGATGAAAAATGAATTTAACCTTTTAGACACCAGGAAAGTATTCACCACTTTCTATTCTAAAGTCTAGTGTCCTGCCTGGAAATTATTTAACTAAAGTCTAGAGCACTCTTGGAACAGTTTCAGAACATTATCTTTGTTTTGATCCTTAATAAATATAAAAAACAGTTGTTTATGGTAGTTACTGTAAAATTATCTTCATTTATTGAAGTCTATTCCTGGAATGACCGAGCTTCTTCTCTCCATTTAAGGCTGATAATTTCGAATAGTTTAAAATATTTCTTAGAAGTGTTTTACAAATGAATATTTTTTCAGTGACCACTTTTCTAGTTATGTCTCTCTTTATAGAGAACAGGGTGAAAACTCATAATGCAATGGATTATCTATACATACACATCCATTTTAAAACAAATGGAATCATATAACAGGTTTATTGGCTATATACTTGTATATCAATAGTATGTCAAAATGTCAATAGATATATGGATATATATACATATAATGCATGCAAACTTAATAACATATTCTATATCAGTAGAATTTTATAAACATCATAGTCATTTATTTCACCATTTTATAACACTTTTGCCTAATCAAAACTTTCATGATAAAGGCATAGTCATATCCTAACCTTTGCAAAGTATATCCATTGTTCTAACTGTTGGATTGGTTGGTCTTCAAGTTGCAAAAGACCCTGGAAATGATCCAAGTCTAACACTCTCTGAAGAACTGACCCCTAGAGAGATGAGCTGTATCCCCAGATGATGGGGACCCAGTGGCACAGTCATCAGAACTTTAATTCCTGGTGCCCTATCTCTTGTACTTTCCATTTACACTATGCTGCCTTTGGAATAAGATTTAAATAGGGTTGAAATGAGATCACATTGAAATCTAAAGTACAGCAGAGCTTATTTTAAACTTTCATCCAATTTTGCTATAACAGGTTTCTTATGCAGAATTTCCCCTATGGCCTATTATAATCTTTGGTTTTATTTTTTTCACATAATGCAGTTATAATTCCATGACTTCAGACAAATTTCTTATATAAAGAACACACACACACACACACACACACACACACACACACACACATACCGAACTAGTAATGAGAAACAGCTAACATAGGAAATATATTAATACTTTTAAAAATGTTCTTATGACATTTTAGCAAGTAAATTATCCTGCTCTGTGTTCCTTCATTGTTTTAAATGAGGAACAGCAGTTCTGTGGTTTATTTCAAGTCTAAACAAAGCACATTACAAATATACTCAAATGATCTATAATCAAATAAGGAACATGATATGCATGATGTGTTTTTTTAAAAGGACTTAAAGACTGCTACTAAATTATAACTAATCTTAACTAGGTGTATTCTAAAAACAGCTGTTAATATGGTTTCTGTTCATCATAGGAAGTTGCTTAAAAATAGTCTTTTATTTAAAAAATAAATCAAGATTATATGGTTCATGCACAAAAAATTATTAAACAAGTGCTTGCTAGGTAGTGTTCTAGAGACAGAGATAAAAACAGGAAACAATATCCCTGTACTCGCAGAGTTTAGTGTCTCTATGGAGAATATATAAATTATATATATTTAATATACATAATATTATATATATAACATATATATACATATATAAATAATAAGACAATAAGATCATTTCAGATAGTGATGCAACTGTCTTAGATAACATCAAGGCAATTAAAGTATTAGCATATTTAGTTTAATTTCTTGATGTTTAGATTACCAAACTAGAATATAACTTTTTCATTTCAAATGCTTGCCATGCCTCTGTAATTTACACCATTTTGTTTGTTTTTAAGTAAAATGAGAAGACAATTTTTTCCTCTACAAGTGACTTTATTCTCTTAACAAAAGTTTTTATTTTAGAGGTTTGGATGAGTAAAGGTGGTTCTCTGAACTTTCAAGTTCTCCCCAGTTTTAAAAATTTTGGTTTGAAAGAAGCAACTGTCCCTTTAGAACACCCGCTGATTGACAGACTACGATTTAAATGTAGACACTGCTTTTGTAAGTTTTGTTTTGTTTTGAAGTCAATATCTCATGAAAACAAATCAATGCTTAAACCATTGTTCTGTTTTTAAGAACTGTTCTGTTGTGGTGTATTTCCCAGTTTCACCTCTGACTGTATGTAGCCAGTAATAAAATACTTTCTGAAAAGTTGACAATTTAAACTGCAGAGCCGCAATAGAAAGCACTTCTCCTGGACGTGACCTGCAAAATGCAAGTGCTTTCTAATTATTGTCTTCCATCTTTTCCATTCATATTAATACCAATGTAATAAGACTAGAGTATTAATCTTAAGGCATATTAGATCTCAACACAAAGCTAACTAGGGGAGTTATATTTAGAACATTTTCAGTTGGTTATAAGGTATACATGAGAGTGTATTAAGTTTGTGGTAAGATATTTCCCCAAAGCTTATTCACTGGTGTTATTTTTGATCATATGTGATTAATTATACTTACCTGTTACAGTATTAGAAGTTTTCATGATTTGTTCCATCCCACTACAGGTAGGCCCTGGATATGATGCACTAAAAATTATCTGCAATTCTTACTTAGTTCTATTCTAATCTGTTTCACCATGTACAATGTCTGTATCCACTGGGTCCATAAAAATTTGATTTGTTGATATTAACTATAACTTTATATCAAGCCTCATTTAGAGATTCTTTTGAAAAGAAACATATGCTTAAAGCTACAAAAGATCTACATCCACTCTCTCCACTATACGGTTGCTTTTATTCTCATAACGATCACTTTTTCACCTATTCTCCTGTTCTGATAGCAAAATAAATCCAGAAATCCCTTACTTATTGTTGTTTTTCTTTAGCCTACCTTTTAAAGTGAAAAACCACCTTTAGATCCATGAGATATAAATCTTTCATCATGATAAATGTGGCAAGATGAAAAGGAACCTCTACAGAAGTTTCCAAAGGAGCATTGGGAAAGATAAGATGAGGGTCTTTGAAAAAAATGACATGCCAAGTAATCTCTTTGCTGTCACTGATTACTAATAGTCAATGGCTGATGCCATGTTGCCTGATTAATCTTCATCAAAAAATAATTGTAAAAAAGACCTCTTTTTCTAATGCCAGCTTCTCAAGAAATAAGAAATGATGAAAAATGCATGCAATAGTTTTGGTATTAATTTTGGAGCTTCAGTCCAAGGAGAAAGTATACTGCCAGAAATGTGTTACTCTCTTCCCTTCTGATTTTACTTCTAAAAAAATAAACAGTCATCAAAGTTACAATATACATTTTTGTGTTTTTGACATTTAAGAAATAAAATAAACCACAGACTTTCTATGTTCTGGAAGGAAAATAATTTTGAAATATATTCACTTAGGATTTAGGTATTTTTCACCAAATATGCTTTATTTGAAGTATGGTATATTTTTAAAATAGGCTATTTAAAAAGCATTGGGCCTGATGACAGTGTCATTTAACTTTCCATAATGTAAATCTGGTAACTGACATATTAAAGTTGAATATCTTCTTATTAGTATCACTGCTAGAATGTCAACTTTCAAAAAGTAGATTATTCATTATCATAAAAGCACTATAATTTTGAGCATGTAGATACAGCAAACCGATGATTGTCTTTCATAAATTCTTTGTCTAGTCAAAGCTTTACTCCCATAATGATAGTATCGAAAAGCTAGATAGTATTTTTGTAGTAAAAATAATTAAAACTGAAAACATAAATACTGACTTTTTGTATAATCTTAATTTTTTATCTATTTATTGTTTTATTTCTTCATACTTTAAGGTGATGGCAGTATACAATGGGATTCAGCTAATCCTTCTTAGGGAAACTGATAGAAAATCAAGACATTCTTCATGCATGAATAAGCTCAGTTCCCTTATACAGTTCCCCCATTCTGAACTCTTACTTGATAAGTGTTTACTTACTGGCATTCATCCTAACAGTCAGGACTTCCATTTTATTTCATTGGGCCAGAAGTCCAGACATAAGTACAGAAGTCTAAGAGCACTTTCACTTAGGTTTATTAGTCTAGAAGATGTTCATCTTGGAGATTATCTCTGCACTGTAAGATGACATACCATGGAAACATTCTGAAATTCCATATTGATTCTGTCTTCTACAGATAAAAGATTTGTGAGATAACAGAAAACACAAAGAGTTTTCTAAACAACATTCACTTTTCTATTAAGATAAAACTTAAATGTTTTATGATGTAAATAGCAGCAAGGAGGGTTTATTTCATCGGAAATAAAGAGCATAAATTACTTTTTTCCCCAGTCAAAATGACAGAACTGTGATTCCACAAAGAGGCACATGGGTAGAATTCTTGAAGAACTTCAGCATTATTTTATACCCAGATTTTCAATGGAGAATAAGTTATATGATATACTCTTCTTCAGAGGTATTATAAAGTCATTAAGAAACATAAGTTACAATTGCTTGTATATAATATGAAATGATATTTAATGGAAAAAAGTTGTAATTCTCTTGTTTTCTCTTATCTGCATTTCCTGAACCTAAAAGTAGCTGAAGCTATAATTCTTACCAAGAAAATATACCTCAGAGACACCAATGTACTAATTATACATGGAGTGGAATAGCTTTTTTGTTACTTAGTTTGAAGTAAGTGTGCTATTTTATTTTGGACTATTGGGTACTGCAAGATCACTGGAAGGCACAGCTTACTTAATGAAAACCTGAAACATGAAAAGATTAACTTAAGCCTAACTGAGGTCAGTTTTCTTACAGAAAAGTAAATTAAGCAAATGATTTCTCTACAAGGAAAATTTTCTTATTTCTTTTGTTTAAAGGCTTAATTAAATTTTCAAATAATGAAAATGTTTTTCTTGAGCTTATATATTTTATGGCATTTTTATGTTTCAATATTTCAATAAGAAATATATTTCATTTCAAATAATGAAAATGTTTTCTTTGAACTTATGTATTTTATGGCATTTTTATATTAAATCAACTCAATCTGAACAAAATTTTACCACTTTAAATTCTGACTCAATTAATAGTAAGAATTTTGGCAAGGGAAATAACCAAATACAAAACATTTAAAAATCCATAATAACATAAATACCTGAAGATTTCAGGTTATCTTAAATGTTAAAGAAAGAGAAGTTGTACACTATGATAAAGGTTACTACTTAGGAAGAAAGATTTTTCTGCTTTATGAAAATATTGCTGTAAACAAACATCTAAGATAAATATAAATTTAGTTGGTTAATAAGTAATGCTAAGGTGACTGTATCTTACCTCATGCACTTATTGTATGAAAGTGTTTAATGAATCAAAAACAGGACCAAAGAAGTCACGGAGACACAAAGATGACAGAACAGCACCACCTAGTTCTCTATATAAAAGTTTCCAAATATGCATGCATCTCCGACTTACTTGGGAAAACTGAGTATATTCTCAGAATAAATCATTTAATATGAATTTTCACTCTTGCAAATTATCACCTGCAACAGAGAATTTACTTGAATTGCTTTAATTTTAAAGTTCCCTTTACAAGAAAAAGCAAAATTAAACATAATGATTTAGCTGAGGTTTTTTAGCTGTGCATTGTACTATTTTCTGTAATCCAGATAAATAAATCTCTAAGTAGAATCACTGTACGTGCTTGACCAACACCATTATGATTTCCAAAGTATATATCATTTTGTTTACCCTATTTACTACAAGATGTATATCATCTACTCCGGGGACACCAATGGGCAATAAATAATAATACAAAAATGCCATATAATCTGTTAGAATTACAACATCATTTGGATGTTGAGGTCATCAGTCAAAGCTAAATATTAAAAGAAATGATATAAAGATATCGAGAATATTCATAGCCCACTCATGTTACTTTCCATATTTTAACAGTTCACATAATTGATTATAGAATTCATTTTATTTTTAAAGTTTTTAGGTGGTATTCTCATCTCTTCTCCAGCTCTGTTTACTGGTTGTTCCTATTTCAGTCATATTCAGGGCAGTTTGAGCAGGAGGAAAGATTTCAAGAACAACATTGACTCAGCAGTCACGCAAAGCATAGGTTTTAATCAGGCATAATGTAGTACTGTAATATAAGTAAGGGATGGAGTTTTAATATATATGACACAGTACAAGGAGCATTGTTTCTGGATAGAGCACTTTAAAAATGTTTTCCCTGAGGCATCAGTAGCTCTTTAAATGACTGTCGCTGGTAACATCAGAATTGCTCAAGCAGAACTTTAGCTCTAAAAAACTAAATATTGTTGCTTGTTACATAGATCCTTCTCACAGACCTCTTCTCCCCTACATTCCCTCTGCTGACCTGGTCATCTACTGTTCTGGCCCACTGAGTCTTTATGAAATTAAATGAATCATCCTCTTGAACAAATCAGTTAGAATAGAGCATGCTTGAATATTTCTTGTTCACTTGTCAGCTTCTTTCAAGTTGTATTAATAAAAAAAAGAAAGAAGCTGGAATCATACTGAGAATGTTTTCAGGATAAACGACCAGAGAAAATGAGAGCTCTTTAACCCAACCTTAAATAAAAAATGTTAAAAGCTCAGTGAGGTTTATAGTAGTACTATTAAATCAGTGATTTCGTATTTTCATTGATATATCCACATTATGTGGCCACTGAAAGCATATTACTATAAAAATTGAATTTTTATTTCAGAAAATAAGCTAGGGTGTTGCATATTTTGGTTTACCCAGTGTCTCAGCTACTAGACTATAAATTCCATGAGGGCAAAAACAGTTTCTACCTTGTTCCCCTGTATATCTGGTATTTACAACACTGCCATCAGGTAGGTATTTGTTGAAAAATGAATCAGTGCATGAGTAAGTTATGCTTGAGAAAACCAAAGACTATGAAGAATAAAACAATTATAAAAATTTACACTTGTACACATTAAATACAAAAAAAATTAATTCAAAATCAATTTAGTCTATTCTCTAATAATAAAAATGACTAATGGCATGAGCACTGGGTATTGTATGCAAGTGATGAATCACTGAATTCCACTCCTGAAACCAATATTGTGCTGTATGTTAAATAATTAGAATTTAAATAAAAATTTTAAAAGAAAAAAATAAAATAAATGACTAACAGCAACAGTTTACTAATTTTTGAAGTCGATCTATGGATGTAATTTCATGAGAAAAGCATGTATGACCCAAGTTCAGGCTGATGACTACAAAATTAATTAATAAAGCTTACTGACAGAGACAGAAAGCTCTGAAATTTATGTATCAGAATAGAAATCTCTTTACATGGGTAAAATCCTTAAATACTGAATAATGCATGGGTAAATATAAAAATTAAATTTTAGTAAAAAGTATTTTAAGAGTTCATGGTTAATGCTACACTGTGTTACAAAATATCTTTAGGTGAAAGTTGAAAAGAAATATGCCATTCCTGCAGTTCTCAATCATCCATTAGTTTCTTCTATAATACGTCACCAAAGAATGAATGTGGTTCCATTTTTTCAGTCTACAGAAGAAACTAAGCTACAGAAGTAACATTAAGCATCTGACTCTTGATTTAGGCTTGGGCCATGATCTCAGGGTTGTGAGATCAAGCCCTGCATCAGGCTCACACTGGGCATTGATCCTGGTTAATATTCTCTCTTCCCATCTACCCCCCACCCCCACAAAACAGTAACTTGTTCAAGGTGTCTAAAATAGTGCCGTGGCTTGGAGGAGAACTGAAGTCCTTTGATTCCTACCATTATATCTTGCTGCTGCAGGGGACATCCAAAATTCAAAGTCTGAAATAGTCCAATTATATTTCCTCCCTCTACAGAATAGAGAACTCTCACTACATAAGAAAAGACACCCACCTGTCAGGCCAGCCTCACTACAGCTTCCACACTAACAGTAGTTTGTCATGGCTGCTGTTTGTGTTCTACTCAAGGATTAGGGCTGTGTATTAGTGCCTCTTCTTCTATCACCAAGTTACTCCCATTCTCATTTAGTAAACCAAGATGATATGAAGGTTCTAGGAGGAAATACCCTTAATATCTGATCAAGTTTACTGTTAGCATATAATAAGACCATCATTAAATGATAAAGATTGTCTTCCCAACTTGTCCACACCCATCCATTGAATACAGTTGTTGTATTACAAAACATATTTTCATGCTGCCCTATTCATCAAGGATAATCTGTTCTGCTTTGTTGATAGTCTGCATTTGTGTAGCCAGTAAATTTGGGTAAAGCAAAACGAAGATTTAGAGTAAATCTGACCTTACTAACCTCTACTGGATCTCTAAAACACCTCAAATTTATCCCTGTATCAATACCTTTATCTTAGTTATTCCATGCAAGTGAAAAGATACAGAGAACTTAAGTTTCAAAATACCATTAGTCTTACCTCACCTGTAGCATTTCTGTGTTAAAAAAAAATGTAAGCCAGTGGACATGAAACTATCGTCTATAAATTTTACTTGACCTTTAAAAATATATTTGTAATTGTTACTGAAGACACAACTTCTTTTTCATGCTAGTTAGTATCAAATTTTTCTATAAAGATGATGCACTTAGTGTAATATTCTTTAGAAGAATATAATGGATATTGTTTTTAATTTGGTGACTCTGGACAAAAATGTTCTGAAATGCTTTTGTTACTATATCAAATTAAAAATTCACTTTCTGAGTGGGTCATTATGTCAAATCTGTTGAGAAATATGAAGGTGTAATTCTTCCTCACATTTCCAGTGTTTCAGACACTAAGTGGTTACACATAAAAAATTATAATATGTCACTTCTAAACATGGATTTATAAGAATATCCTCTATACAATGAAAAATCATCAACATCTTAAAATATTTTTGCACCATAACAGTGAAATAGTCAACAAAAACTGCTTCCCAAACTACCTTCCCTTTTATTCAATAGGCTCTGGAAAGTCAGTCAGCAAGGGCCCGACAAAAGCTACATTAGAAGGTTATTCTTCTGTGGCTGTTGCATCATACCGACAGTCACATTTTAACACAAAGATTTTAGGTATTCACAGTAACTATGGGAGAATATAATTCTTAATATCATCTCCACAAAGTAGCAATAACACTTAATAAATTGAACTAGTTTAATCTACTTTGGATATTTATTTACTAAACGTGCATTTCTACATGATGATGATACAGTGATTTTGGGCATCTGCCATTGGGCAAATCTTAAGTTAGCCTAGTTAATAATATCTTTTCAGATGCTCAAAGTCATGAAACAGTCAAAAATCCAAAAGACATCAGGAAATTGATTTTTAAAATTAGAAGAAAATCTGTATGACTTTTAAGAAAAGCTACATTTCACTGAGACTTTTAAGAAAAAACATTCCTGGGGAGCCTGGGTGGCTCAGTGGGTTAAAGCCTCTGCCTTGGGCTCAGGTCATGATCTCAGGGTCCTGGGATAGAGCCCCTAGTCGAGTCCAGGCTCTCTGCTCAGCAGGGAGCCTGCTTCCTCCTCTCTCTCTCTGCCTGCTTCTCTGCCTACTTGTGATCTCTGTCAAATAAATAAATAAAATCTTAAAAAAAAAAGAAAAAAATTCTTAAAACACTTTATGTGGAAATAGAGTCACTACAAATTGTAGAAAGCCTTTTCTCCCTTGGTGTTCAGCTCCCAATAACTATATTTAAATTCTCTTCAAAGAGCAGTTAATATTTCCATCCTACCTCCCACTGTCTTTCAAAATACTAAAAGGGAAATAAATCAAATTCAACCACAGCAAACATGTGTCTTCAATTGTCGATGTATGACTAAGCATTAAAAACAAAACAACACAAAACAAAAAACCCTCAAAAACCAAACAAAATAAACCCCACAATATTTAGAATTCTCTTTAAAAGGAATTTTAAATAAAATGGATGTAAATCCCCCAAGTTAAATTAAGCAAAATGCACCCCGAATCTGCACTTCAGAGACTACTCAGAGAATGTCTACTCCACAGCTTGGTAATAACAAATCCAGGTCAGTCCCCACTGATAATCTAGCAGATCAAGGTCAGTTTGTAATTCCTCTTTGTTTATACATTTATCCAGAAATACCAGCTACTCTAAGAAGAACAATAAGATGATTTGGTTTCATGTTTACCTAAAGACATCTTCAGAAATATTTTGGGGGTAAAGGAGAGAAATCTTAAGTAAGAAGAAGAGACAAGGATTCAGGAAGCCCAGAGAAAGCAGGGAGATTCAGAGCTCTGAGACAAATGTTTTCAGTGAAAATTTGAACTGCTTACCTAACTGAAAGCCATGATTCCATGTTTTTGGGAAGTATGTCATTATTTAGAATCGTTTATGTTTCTTAGTAGCCATTTTTTGACCTTCTCCTTGTACATTAAATACAAATGAAAATTCATTGCGAATATTTATTCTATTCAGAATAGTGTATTGGCATTTTGGCAGTTAAAATATAAATACTTAAATATTATTTGGATCCAATTAAAGAGATGTGTCAAGATTAAATGGATTGGAAGAGAACTAATCAATCAGTGGGATAAAAACATTAAAAAAAAAAAAAAAAAGACACAGACCGGACCTTAGATTAGGCACTTGAAATAAAATGAAGACTAAGACCCTGTACTCTAGGGGTTTGTAGTCCAGTAGAGCAAACAGATAGATAAATACCAAACATTCAAAATGCTAGAATAAAAATATGCAAAGGGATTATATAGATCATAGCATCGACAATATAAAATGCTTAGTTCTCTCATGAGCTAAGAAGACATAAAACTTCAAATAATAAAGGGCAGACGGTATTCTTTTGTCTAAACAAACACATCAGATTTTGGTCAAAATTTTTATCATTTAAAACTCCAGTGGGTTCCTATAGACTTGTATTTTTTAAGCTATCATTAATAATAATGTTGCTTCAAATGTGCAGTTGTAAAATTTAAAAATGGTTAAAATTGTTAGTATATGTCAACTTTAAAAATGCTTTTTATTGCTATAGCCATAAGTAAAAGAAAAAAGTGTATTTACAAATTAAACTCAAATCTCCTGATGATATACTACACAGAGGAATACAAGTCAAAGGGTACAGTTAATATAAGTACACTCTCAAACTCAGGCAATGCAGGAAAATAGCCTCTTTACAAATGGTAACATGTATTAAATGAGCCAATTCTTATAACTGTTCCTCCACAAATAAAGTCTTTATTTTTAAAAAAAAGTGTCTCTCCCTCCCTCTCTCTCTCTTCTTGTGTTGAGTTCGATGTCCCTATATACTTTCACAGTTGTCCAAATTGCATCCCAATCAAAAAATGAAAAAAATCACGTCTCAGATTTGGCAGTGCACTGACATTTGGCAGCCCATGTGATTGCAGGCAATTAATACTATCTGAAAATCTATAGTCTCAAATAATAACCAGCATAACTTCAAGATCCCACCATAGCAAATGTGTTAATAGGCTAGTTAGGGAATAGAGTATTGATTTAGGAACAATTTTTGATTCTTGTTTCGAGAGAGTGAAAGGAACAATCCCTATTCAAGATAAGGGATACACATTTTCACTCATTATTTCATTCCCAGGGCAAAGAACTATTTAGAAATAACAGATACTGTATTATGTATCACAATGGTGAATTTCATTCTGCCTTGGCAGGATAACTAGTAAGCGCAGAATGTAACTGCTTGCTATACTGGAGTCATAGATATATAATTGCCTTCAGAAACATCCTTCTCTGAATACCACCTACACATTAATACATGACAGTGAACTTACAGCCAGACCCCTGTTCTATCCCACATGATCCTTGAAAAGGCTTTGAAATGAGGACACGTGCATAATTAAGGCACACTGAATATCACAGTACATGTAACAAACTAGAGTATTATGAATCCTTAGGGGAACCTCATAGAACTAATACATTTTCTAAAGAAAGCTGCACATGAGTAAAGAGAGCCTAAAATGCTAATTAGATCCTCTCAGTGAAAGCTATAGAAAAGTTGATTCTTGAATCCTCAAGTTGGGCACAGAATGGAACATTTGTATACAGAAAGACTGAAGAGGGGAGAAAAAAAGAATTTGACATAAAAGCCTCTCAATAGATGATTTACACAATTCATGAGAAAATAAATAAGGCAAAATAAAAATATAACAGTGGGAGAATTCCAGACCTCCTGAAAGGGTTAAGTATGAGAACTGATTCTGTATTAGAAAGGGATTATGTAACAACAGAGGGAAATACTCAGCCTAGCATATGCTAATTTAGTCAGCTTTGCCAGGCGTTTTCTGTGTGTGTTTGGCTGGCTGACTCACATTCCTTCCCTCTTCTTTTTGCCATTTTTATTATGAAAGTAAGGAGGTTGAACTCTCACAAAATGCAATAATAGCAATAACAAAAACAAGCACAAGCACATTGTATGTGTTTTATCCTTGCTAAAACATTGGGGTATGCGTCATGGAGGTCGAAAGGAAAAACCATCCAATCTGTAAGTATTCAGCATACAGGCTTTAGCAAAACTCCCTTTCTTGAACCATTCTTCACTTCCCGTTAATTACTTTTAATAGGTCTTTCAGGTGAGTAACATGGTCGGGACGAGGGTGATATTATATTCCTGGAGAGTGCAAAGGAAGTTGAGTTACTAGTCAGACCTCAGCACATAAAATAGACAGCAGTAAAGGAATGGCAATTAAACGACAAGCTTATTGTACATTTTTTAATTTGCTTTTAAATACGAATATTCCAATCATCTCTCATTTCAACCTAAATCTACCACTTAAGATTGGAAGGCAGGGGGCATATAAGGTATGAGAATGAATGGAAGATACAGGTGTCATGGGTATTTTCCCCTGGAGGGGGATGTAGGACAAGCTAATGTAAAATATGAATTCATTAAGACAGTAAAAATGTATTTTTCACACTATAAATTTTAGTTTTGGATGTTTAAGTAAACCTTAAGGGAGTCACTTGCATTTTTAAAGGCAAACACTTTTAGCAAAGAAGCCCCAAATACTTCTTTATAAGAACAAATTAATTGGTTTTATAAATTACACGAAATCAATATAACAGCTACACACTTAGCAGCTGGCAGCACATCCTTGTCAGGAAAGGTGCTTTCTCACTCTGTTCCCAAAGATGACTTTAGATAAACAATGAATGCACCGTCCCTGTAAATAAACCATCGTCAAATACATAAATTGTTAGGGGATCAATTTGACCAATAAAAGGACTGTTGTTTTCTTAATGTGAAGTGATTTGATCATACTTAGCTTCAAGATTTTATGTTCCCCAAAGCAAATGATTCCTTATTTTTATTTTCTAAATAATCCCTAATGATCTCCACATCTAGACTCCAGAATAACTGACTAAACTGGGGTTTCCCATTCAGCATTTAAATGACTGAAAGATGATTTGAAGATTCAAGTAAAAACTATTTGTTGACTTAGAAAGAGTTATCCCAAATGTTGAATAATGACTGTCTTAATATTTACTTCAAAGACCTCTAAAATAGAATGTGAATAATTAATAGATAGCTCCCTCCAAGGCAGATCCCCTTACAACCTCAGCCCTGTGTCTCTTCAGGTAGCAATAGGGTCTCATCACTCAGTTTCATAAGCACTAAAGAAGATTCAAAATAAATGCTCAGCTCTAACGTAAATTCAGAAATTGTAAAACTTGTTTGTGTGTTTTTAAGTGGAAATGTTAATCATTGTTAAAGCCTAAGAAAAGTTATTTAAAAATACACTTAACCCTCATAAAAAGCATAAAAGAAAACAATTGAGTGCAAACAAAATAAACTCTTGCCTTTTCCTCACACCTCATCCCTGAGAGCCCCATAGACTGATTATTACTGAATTATAAAGATACCCTTCAGTCCTAAAAATAACTATACACTTTAAACTTGTATATATGTGTACAGAAAGAGATGAGTGATTGAGGGACTTTCCTTTCTGAACAATTATATCTCTGATTTTGACATTAATATTTAGCTGGCACCTAATTAAGCAGAATATTTAGTTTACTAATTTTTAAACATACTACATACTTCTAAAATGATAACAATTTCATATCTGTTTAAAGAAACCCACTGAGCACATTAACAGAACCAAGTGGGCTCATTTCTTGAGTAAGAATCAATATGCATAGTATGTTCAATTCTCTAGCAAATGGAATAAAAATAAACAAAGCAACATCAGTTTCTATTATCTGATATGCTTCCCTGATAGGTTGCCTGTAACAATTGGTCCAGAACTATTACTTTTATTAAGGAAGCTATCTGATGCTTTTGCCTGTGATAAATAATATTGTTCAGAGAGGAAATATTCTCTACTGATTTGATGTTAACACAAATTCTACTTCATGGTGCTAAACTATATGAACATACAGTGAGTGAACAGTTTATTTCTTTTTCTTTTAAAACTACGGTATTCTCATAACACAAGAAATGCTCTAATAATAACAATAATAATAACTCAAAACAACAACAAAGGACTTATTCCTTACTTACTAAAAGAAGAGGATAACAGAATATTTCCTAGCCCAATATTTATTAGGTCCAACACATGTAAACAACTGCATAGAAATCCCATTTTTAACTTTGCTATTTATTGTCATGAAACTGGCCTGTGTCCCTGATAGTTTGCAAGAAAATAAACCATTCCCTATGTGTCTGATGAGAGCACTAATAATTTTATTAGTATTTATTTATTATATTAATCTCCAAACAAAATATGTATTCATTCTTTCTTATGCTTTCTCATAAGCTCATATGATTAGAAATACTCTGTAGGTTATACATGGTTATGAAAAAAACTGAAGGATGGTTCATGTCTACTGCAAGCTATGAAAAGACTTCCCATTTCATTCATGCCACATGACTGCCTTCCTGTGTGTTCGCCTGCTGCAGCAGAGCACATTAGGCCTGAGATGCCATTTGCATCATCACACAGCAGGGGGCTTCAGCTGCCACAGCTCTAGGTTAATCCTCACCCACCTCTTTAAACAAGGAATTTGCAGAAGATGCCTTTCTTTGATACTAGAGAACTGCACTCCAAAAATGCTTGACATTTTCAAATAAAATGTTGGCAATGAACTTGTCCTTTTAAATATTTTGGGTTAAATCAGTAAATTTAAATCATGCCCTTCCTTTTTTCATGAAATGATTTGGTGATCTGATCTAATGCAAAATATTTGGGATTTGAAATCAAGGAAAATAAAAAGAAATGGGTAGGAAAATGTCATGGCAAGAACAACTGATCAGATTATATTCATTCAAAGATGTATATCAAGAGCCACTGCTCTATACTTTCCTATAAGAAAACAGTTTCCTAAACCAGTACATCCTACAAAATGTTAAAATTAACTCTTGTAGCATTATTTAACAAAGTTTCAGTGCCGACATATTATGAAGAGAAGCAATTATTTAATTCCATCAGAACTAATTAGGGCATACTATTATTCAATCCAACACTATTTATTATGCATCTGCTAAATTAAGAACATGAGGACTACACAGGTAACAAAGGGTCAGGGCTTGCCCTCAGGAAGCTTAAATTTAAAAATCATTGTGCACTGGAGTTGTGCTAAGAGGGTAAGTGGTAAACCACTATCTGCCAATTCCACAAAGAACTATAACTTCACCTTCTGAGTTCAGCTTCTTCAGTTCGTGATTTCCCTTCTCACTGATTCCTCAACCTACTCAACCAGCTGCTACACCATGGGTGATTTTGTCAAGGATGTTTAACAAGCCTATTAAAATAAGGACTCTTTCTCAATAAATCTCACGGAACGCACACCAGCATTATCAAATAAAACATCAATATAATAGGTCTATTTATGTTATTAATGTACCCCTAAATTCTTCATAATAAATAAACCTCATCTTGATCATCTGATACCCCATAGATTTCTTATTTTAAAAAGAAAATTGATATAATCTGATGCTGATTTTAGGCCACTTTAAAATGCATGATTCAGTTTTTGTCTCCCAGCATTTCTGCACTTCCATTTGCTCTTTAAGAAATTCAAGTAATTTTTTTCTTTAAAAAAAAAAAAATCTCACTATTTAAATGCGGGCAAATAGTTCTTAAGTATCTGATCCTCCAGTGGAGAAGACAGAAAGGCCTCTCAACTGAGGCTTACTTTTGTCGAATTATGCTCCCACAGTCCTAATAGTTGTAGAAATGGGGGAAAGACAATGAAGTAAGCTTCCATACTTCCATATCTTGATAGGATATTAGCCCAGAAACTCCTCATATTTGCAGGGAGATTTTCTTAATTACTAAGTGTCTGGGGTTTGACTGTTTAAATCATAGTCATTGCCTCTTATGTACAGATTCTACTTTTCAAAGTTTTAGCTGCTAATCAAAAAAGGGAGGAAAGCAGGAACTACATTCAGCATTAGAAACTAGCTTGACAAGACTAAGGTTATTACATGTTGAAGGACATGACTGGGAGAGATGTGCTTTTAGGAAGTATTAAGCTATCAGTATTTTATTAAGTGTATGTAGGTGTATTTTGTACTTCACAGTGTACTTTCTAAAAATGTAAGGGGAGGTTCATGTAATACACCAAGGCTAGTAATAATATGTATGTCCAATTGACCTTCTCAGTAAACATTTTCCAAAATGTCTCATGGAAAACAAGACAAAACCAAACCAAGCCCTTAAGTCCCAGTATTTGTGCTGGATGTGTTTTTCTGTAGGATTAACTCTAAAAATGAAACAAAGTTCTCAACAAATTCTCTATGCATGTCTATTTTCTGGTTATATTTTGTCCTTTCTTTCTTGCCCTTTCTAGGACTGTTTTCTTGTGCTAAATAAGACAGTCTCCATCTTTACAGTGCTCCCTCAGGCATGGAAAGGGGATACAGCATCTGCCAGGGTGAGCAATTGAACTGGATCTACTCTGTAACCAGGTTTTAGTTACAGGTGGCAAGCTTTTGCATGCCTCCTTCTAAAGAAATTCATTTCTCTAAACTGTTCCTTACCCTTATTCCAGATTTTTTTTCTGTATATGATGGAGGAATATAAGAAAGCATGTCCCATAAAGTAACACTGAAGCAAATTTTGTTATCTAAGTAGTCTACATTCCAAGTTGTGTTTTGGTCAGAAACATGTTTATTTTCCATCTAATGATCCATCTCCATTTCCTAAGAATCCTTTGAAGACAAGCTGGTAGATTTGTAGAACAGAACTACTTAAGACTTTTTTTTCAACTTATTTTATCAGTAACTTGATTGTTACCACTGGTTCATTAACTCTATATTACCAAGCCAAAAGGTTGGCTTTGTTCCCCAGAAAAAGCAAAATATTGGTGACAATGTGAAACACAGAGAAGATACATTCAAATGAGTCTTCTTGTCTAAAATAAGGCATAGTGCAAGAAAGGAGATAATAATACAGAGGATAAATAAATTGATTATAGTATTACTTAAGTGACAGAATACGACTAAGTTCTGATAAAGCTAAAATTGAGAAGCTGTAGACTGCCTATAGCATTTGCCTAGTCATAACTACTAGCAGGCAGAACAGACTCCTAGCCAGTATCAGTTGCTCCCTAGTTCCCCCAGCCACCCTTCTCTCCCTGCACATAGAAAGGAAAGATCTGCTAAGTATTTAATCTGTGTCCAGAAAATAAAGCTTTCATTTTACAACCTAACCAAGTCCTAATAAAACAGTAGGGTGGTGGGAGAAATACCAACCTGAACCCTGAAGCAATGTTTTTAGCCAAGAGTAAGACAAGGAAAGCATGAGCAATTTGTTTGAGCAGGAACTGACAATATCAGCAAAGTGTGATGTGTCTGTGGAGCAGTGTTTGATAAATGTGAGGCAGCCATAAACATGAGAAGACAATCTAGTGATGCTTTGTGCCCCCCCACCCCATAGTTTTGTTTTTTTTTTTCTTTTTTCTTTAAATCCTCTTGTCTCCTTTGGTGTATTAATATGGCCCGGTTTAAGATGCTCATAAGAACACAGAGATTGCTGGGTTGGGGATCTTTCCCTGGTTGCTGTATAGGACGCTTATTTATTTATTATATTTGGACCTGATGCTAGTGCTGCTGTTGGTTGCAGTGGTGCATTTTCTCTGGCATATCCACACCCCTTCCACCACCACCTCTAGTCTAATGTGAATAGCAGTACTTTTTTAGTAATTAGTTTACATACTTAATAAAAGAGACCCATATCCTTAATAAAAGAGAATGCAGCTGATGGAATCTCTCTGGGTAGAGAAAGAGTAAATCCTCCTCCAGGCTAAGAGAGAATGAGACACCAGCAGACAGTTATTTTGCAGTGCACTGAATAGACAATTCACGGGAAATGTTGAAGGCAGAGAGGAGGCGACCCCCAAGTGCAGTCCATTGCCACATGTTCTATAATAAATAATCTTCTCACACCAGCCCAACAGTGAGTGCAGTGACGTGCCGGGGCCAGCACACACAGATTGTCAGGGAAAACACATCCAGCGGTGTCGAATTTTCATCGCAATCACCAAATTAACTGATTTCCCCACATCACACTCCCACTACCAGGCGTAGAGCGTGCTCGCGCGCGCACGCACACATACACACACGGATAGACACACACGCAGAGCTGAGAAATGCAAGTTACTGAGAGGTGAAATGGGGTATCTAGGAGCACGTTTCAGCCTGGATTAGAAACCTAAAGTAATGTGTCAGCCATCCAGGGTTACTTGTGAGAGGGTGGGGGTGTGAACTGTGAACGGTGGGAAATGGGACGAGCCAGCGTAAGCAGGAAGAAGGCTGTCTGCTTTCTCAGGGATTCTGGCACATGACATATCCGAAATTTACATCCAACATAAAACACATAAAATATTGTAAGAAATATCTTTGCAAGGTCAGTTAGTTAATTCAGAAGAATTCTGTCCACTACCTCTTCTTTCACATTCATAAATATGCATAGATGAAATACATCCCAGTCTATATCCTGGAAGATAGGAGACAGGATACATTCCAAGAACTTGCTGAAAGATGGTTCATTGACCTCATTTAAATCCTCCAAAGGCAGATTTGGTTTTGCATGCCGGTGGGTCTACTTGTGTCTTACTTCCAGATTCCAAATATATTGTCCCAGGGACAAATATATTTGATCAACTTATCTTTCTCACAAGTACAGAAATGATGACAGAAGGGTTAGAGGTGGGCAAAGATTTATCAAGAAATTAAGAGTCACCTAGCTTTAAAAATCCTATCGACCATCATTTCACATCCATCCTTCCTGTATCTCACACTCAAGCCACATCCCTATATTACTACTCTTTTAAAAGCAACAATTTTCTGCCTTACAGCCTCTGCCCACCCAGCCCTAGCATGCCGCCTCTGCCTCCACCACCACCCGAAGTGTGCTCTCCTCATGCACTCCTACTCCATACATTGCCATTCATTTCATAACCAGCGTCGTCCTCCCATTCCACACAGAACCCCCCCCTCCAAGAGAGGGTCTGAGGGAAGGTGCACCCCAGTTCCCTAGCCACTCCGCATCCAAACCCAGTGATTTGCATAATAACAGCGTTTTGTGCGGCTTCCCTCCACTGCGGTCGCAGGGGTTCTTGCATTTCACGTGAAAGGATAATAATATTAATTACGAAAAGAAGCGGCAGAGAGCAGAGCGGATGGAGAGGTAAAGGAATCCAAGCGAAAATCCCTTAGCAGTAAAGTAACTGCTTAGGTGCATATATTTCTTTGCTTAAAGAAAAAGAAAAAAAGAAAGAAAGAAGGAAAGAAGAGCAAAAGAAAAGAAAACTACACAGACTAATTTAAAAAAAAAAAAGATTTGTTGATAAAGTGGCTTTGGGTGTTTTAATTTTTCCCTTCCCCTTTCCAAAATTTCTTGATTTATTCTTTCTCCCCCCCGCCTTTTTCGTTCTGTCTCTCTCTTTTTCTTTTCTTTCTTTCTTTTTTCCTTTTTAAATCCCAAACCCAGTCCCCCCTCTTCTTGGGTTAATGACACCTCCCCAAACCCCCCCCCCCCCCCCCCCGCCCCGGGATGTTATTGCAATGCACACAGTGCTGCCGCTGCTGCTGTTCTCGCCGTCTCGGTAGCTCGCTCCCAGCCTCTCACTCACTTTTTAAAGATACACGGATATGATGATGGTGGATAGAAAGGGAAAGAGAAAGGCAACCCGAAAACGGGGAGGCTAGACAGATGACAAGGATGGAGAGGGTCGGTCAGGAGCGTGATGTGGGAGGTGGCTGGTGGGGGTTGGTGGGAGGGTATGATGTTCAGAGAAGGCACAAGTTGCCAGCCAAAAGGCGTGGGAGGTGGTGGGGGGGGTGGCTGGCGGGGATTGAGAGTGAGAAATGTAGGAAGCTCAGGTGAATGAAAAGGCGAAAGGTGCCGCGGAGGGGCTGACTGCTGGGAGAGCAAGGCTGAGCCAGCGCTAGAGATTCGAGGGGCTGGAGCAAACTGCCACTGCCCCCTGCCGC
Organism: Taxidea taxus jeffersonii; assembly: GCA_003697995.1. Lineage (NCBI taxonomy): Eukaryota > Metazoa > Chordata > Mammalia > Carnivora > Mustelidae > Taxidea > Taxidea taxus. The sequence goes on along the minus strand of ML105625.1, from coordinate 906 downwards.
ACCGGGGAGTAGGGGGAGGGGGTGGAAATCGCCGGGGACTGGGGGACTGAAAGGGGAGAGTGGAAATATGGGGTGGAGTGGGGATGATAAGGAATGGGCGTGAAGTTGATGCTCCCCGCGGCGGGGCGGGGATTACCTTGTAGCAGGAGCCCGCAGACACTGTAGAAGCGGAGAACGGCGCTGCGTTTCCAAATCATGGTCCCTTCTCTAATGGGTTAGGGAAGGAACGAGGGGGCAAGGAGACGCTGGTGAGTGGGACACCAGAGTGCAGGGATCCGCCGGTGTCCACCCGGCGCCTGCTGGACGCACGGTCCCCGCCGCTGCGGTGAGCGAACCCTCGGACTGGATTGGAGGCAGCAGAAGCGGCAGCTGCGAAGCACCCGCAGAATGGGGTTTCGGTGGGCGAAATAGTTTCTTCTCCTCCTCCGCTGGTGGTGCAGCCGCGACAGCCCGTCAACCAGGCACGGGTTCGGAGCCTGCCTTCCTTTCGGCGCTCGCAGCAAGTCCCAGAGCCCGCCGGGGCTGCCCGAGCAGGTGGTGCAGGGATGCCGGGGTGTTGGAGAAGGTGCGGGTGAGGGCTGCAAGGAGTGGATAGGTCACGGAAGGGAGGGGCGGGGGCAGAAGGGGAGCAAGCAAGCAGCAGCCGCCGCTCGCGCTCAGGGTGTCTCGGGGTCCTGGGAGGGGAGGTGGCAGCGGTAGAAGCAGCGGTTGTGGCGGCGACGGCGACGGCTCCCGGATGCTCGGGCTGCAGTAGCAGCAGAGGCACCCGTGGCGGCGGCGGCGGCGGCGGCAGCGGCGGCGGCAGCGGCGGCGGCGGCGGCGGCAGCGGCGGCGGCGGCGGCGGCGGCGGGCCCCTCCCCTGCTACTGCAGCCCGCGCATCCGGCCGCCGCCGCCGCCGCCGCCCC